>PVJH01007951.1:0-88651 GCA_004026705.1 Nesogale talazaci | reverse complement strand
CCCTGTAGGCCGCAGTCCTGCACACAACCACTATGCCACCAGGGCTCAGCTTCACTTTTTATTTTCAATGGGATGAAGAATTACAGAGATGATCAGTTTTTCATATATCATTTCCTATATCTATCTGTATTATTTCACAATGTAACATTCCTTATCCCATCCCTTATAAATGCTTACAATTTATCCTTCTTTCAGAATACTTCTGGATTTCAACCTTGGAAAAAGGTTGTTATTTTAATTCTAAATGGTTGGTTATTCTAATATGTGTAAATTATATGAATGACTTGAATGAGGTAAAATCTGATGGGGTATAACTCAAGATAAAGTGAAACAGTATAATACAATCTACTAATGATTAAATGGAATATTTCTATGAACAATTTCAAGTTTCCTTATATGTTATATGCTTATATATGTACACATATAGTTGTGTGTACTTTTATGTACCAAATCCATATATTATTTAAATGTAGTATCCATTTTCTGAAAATTATCACAAATGATGAAACTGGGTCTCTTACAAATAAGCAATAATAAATGTTTAAATATCAAAAACTATATATAGTTTTTCTTTGAAAATGTATGGGAATTGGAGTGGTGGCATCATATCTACTCTAAGTTATAAGAGGTATGGGAAATAGGAAAATAGCTGTTATCACAATCAGCTGCTCATGGAAGCTTCTTCTGAGGTGGAGGTCAAATATGTCCTCACCATACAGCCTTCTGTGCCAATTACATCCAGTTTCCCTCTCACAAGATTTTTTTACATCTCACAAAAGAACTAGGAGGCAATGGACTTTTATAGAGGTCTCTATATAGGCATGCACATATGCAACTATATGCCTTTATAATGATAGAGAAATAGACCTATGTACATATCTTTCTATGTTAAGTATTAATGTAGCAGATAGATATTGGGTCCCTCCCTAAGTACTCTCTCAACAGGAGAACACTTTTTTCTTAATAACCCAGTTTTCTGTGATACTCAAATTCATGACACAAATTCTGATGACAAAATGGGTGCCTAAACAAATGTGGTGAAGAGAGTTGATGGTTCCCGGCTATAAAAAAAATATGACATCTGGAGTCTTAAAGGTTTGAAGATAAACAAGCGGCCATCTGGCTGAAAAGCAACTAAGCCCACATGGAAGAAGCACACCAGTTTGTGTGATTATGAGGGGTTGGTGGGATTAGGTATTGGGCATCAAAGGCTCAGGACAAGAAGTCATATCAATGTAAATGAGGGAGAGTAGAGAGTGGAGACCCAAAGTCCATCAGTAGATAATTGGACATCCTGATAGGAGGGTCACAATGAAGAGGTGAGCTAGTCAGTGTGCAGTGTAGCACAAATAAAACATACAACCTTCCTCTAGCTCTTTAATGCTTCCCCCCTCCACTATCGTGACACCAACTCCATCTTACATATCCAAGTAGAGCAGAGCATGTACAGAAAGTAACTCATAACACAGGGAGTCCATGACAGGGAAACCCCTCATGCCCAATCATGAAAACAGTGATACCATGAGTGGAGGAAGAAGGTGGGAAAAGTAAATGGAAACAGATCACAATGATCGATGTATAACCCCTTCTCAGGGGGATGAGCAACAGAAAGATGGGTGAAGGAAGGTGTCAGTCAGTGTAATGCATGATAAAATAATAATAATCTATTAAATATCAAGGGCTCATGAGGAAGGGAGGAGAGGAAAGTGATTTGATACCAAGGGTTAAAGAAGAAAAAAAGTGTTAACACAACAATCCTTGCTGACCCAAGGTCCTATATGGATAACATTGGAGAAACAAAGTCAGGAGTGCAACCAGTCTGACCCCACCTCACCAAGGCAAGGACAGGCAGCAGAGAAGCAAGAGGGGCAGAGCACGGATTTTCCCAAGAGAGTGTCAAAGATATACTTTGGGGCCAGCATGTGGGCCCAATGTTTTCAACTGGGGAACACTGCTGGAGGTCAATGAACAGACCTTGAACTATTTGTTTACAAGTTTTTCTTTTGTTATTTTTAATTTTACTTATTTATATATTTTTCTGGACATTAGTTTCTTTGCTGCTGTCATCATTTGGTTTATTTTTGTCGCATAATTTTTCAGTGTCTTTTTTTTGTACATATTAGTATCTCTGCAAGTCTATCTAGCTAAGATAGAGGCTGGATGAACAGTCTAGGGCAAACAACAACAGGACAGATGGTTCCTGAACTACATGGGAGATGTGAAGGTGAAAGAAAGGAGATGGTGCTGACCATCTCAGGGGAAAGGGAGAAGCAATTGATCCAAAATCAGTGGCAAGTTGATGTGAGAGGCCTGATAGGGATTGATCAAGAGTAACGCAACAGAGAGAGATTACTGAAATCCAAATGAAGGATGAGAATAATAGTGGGACAAAAGGAAAGTAAAATGAAACAAAGGAAATAACTGGGAGATAAAGACCATTTACAGAAGTCTAAATACAGGTATGAATATAGATAAATACATTTGTATATGATGGGGAAATAGATCTAAATGTATATATACTTATAGGGTTACATTAGGCAACAGGGGGGGCATTGGACCTCCACTCAAGTACTTCCTCAATGCAAGAACAATTTGTTATATCAAATTGGCATTCCTGGATGCTCACCTTCCCAACACAATCACTGAAGAAAAATGTGTGCAACAGCAAAAGTGGTGAAGAAAGCTGACCATATCCAGCTATCAAAGATATAGGATCTGCGGTCTTAAAGTCTTGAAAGTAAATAAGCGGCCAAATAAATCAGAAGCAACAAAGCCCACATGGAAGAAGTACACCAGCCTGTGTTACCTGTGTGTCAATGGAATCAGCAGACTTCAAGAACTAAAAGACATAAAAAAGCATGCTTAATTTCCTGATATGATCGCTGATGACAAATGTGTGCATAAGCAAATGTGGTGAAGAAAACTCATGGTGCCAGGTTATCAAAGGAAATAGACTGGAATCTTAAAGGCTTGAAGATAAAAAAGTGGCCATCTAGTTCAGAAGCAACAAAGCCCATATGGAAGAAGTACACCAGTATGTGTGATCACGAAGTTTTGAAGGGATCAGCTATCAGGCATCAACAACAAAAAATTATACCACTATAAATGAGAGGGAGTACAGATTGGGTACACAAAGTCCATATGCAGAGGAAGCAACATCCCCTTACAGAAGGAGCCCAGGGAAGAGATAAGCCAGTCAGGGTACGGTGCAGCAATGATGAAATATGCAACTTTCCTTTAGTTCTTAATGCATCCTCCCTCCCACTATCATGGTCTGAATTCTACTTACAAATCTGGTTAGACCAGAGGATATACACTGGTAAAGAAAGAAACCAGGAACATGAGTGATCCAGAACAGATGATTCCTTTAGGACCAGTGGGAAGAGTAGTGATGCTGGGATGATGGAGGGAAGATAGAGTACAAAGCGGGAACTGATTATAAGGATTGACATATAACCTCATCTCTGGGGTAGGGGCAACAGGGAAGTGGGTAAAGTTAGACAGCAGATAGTGTTAAATATGACAAAATAATAATCTATATATTATCAATGACAAAATAGTAATAATCTATATATTATCAATGGGAATGGGGAGGGAGTGGAAATAGGGAGAGCTAACCCGATGAGCTTAAGTATAAAGAAAACCTTTTGAGAATGACGATGGCAACAAATGTACAAATGTAACTTGCCTAAAATAGATGTATGTGTGGATTGTGATAAGAGTTGCATAAGCCCCCATTTATATTAATATTTAATATTAAATATTAAAATGATTTAATAAAAAAGATAGAAAATGTCTTGAAAATGATGAGGGCAATATATGTACAAATGTGGTGGACCCTATATATATATATATATATATATAGACATATAAATAGATTATAATAACAGCTATACCAACCCTCAAAAGATTAAAAAATATTTCTCACTTCAAAATTGTGTTTGATAATTCATTGTGAAGACGGTTCACAAGTTATCATAATTACACAGTTTAGTAAGTTAATAGAAAAACAGAGTCAAGATTTAGTCAGGACAATCTCTTCTACATCATGCAGATCTCTCTGCAGTCTTCAGTCCCTCAGGCTCATCACCTCCTGGCTACTGCCCCTCTCCGGTAATGTTGCACATCTCATCTCTTTTTATTGCTGCTCAGTATCATCAAGTCAGTTCTGACTCAAGGCAACCCCTATCCAACCAAATGAAGCCTTGTCCAGAAGCTGTCCTGTCACCACAATTGTTTTTAGGTTTGAGTCAATTGCGGCAGCCACAGTTTTAATCTATCTGGTGGAAAGTCTATCTCTTTTTCTCTACCTCTTTACTTTATCAAACATAATGTCCTCCAGAGCGTGGATTCTCCTAAGAGCTTGTCAAGAATACATGTGACAAAGCCCCCCTTCTAGTCATCAAGGAACATTTTGGCTGTATTCTTTTCAAGATAGATTTTTTTTATAAAATTCTGTTGGTAGTTCAATATTCTTTGCCAGTGATATAATTCAAATACCCCAAGTTTTATTCAGTCTTCCTCATTCAATGTCCAACTTCCACATGCATTATGAAGCAGAAGAAAATACCATGGCTTGCATCAGGTGCACCTTAGCCCACAGTAAAATCTTGGCTTTGCAACACTTTTAAATGGCCTTGTACAGCAAATTTGCCAGTGTGATGCAGCCTTTAATCTCTTCGCTTCTGCTTCCATAAGTGATGATTGTTGATCCGAGTAAGACAAGCTCTTGAAACCTTCATTTTTTAAAATTCCTTACCATGATGTTACTAGTCCGGTTGTGAGGACTTGGATTTTCTTTATATTGAGTTGCAACCTACACTGAAGGCTGCAATCTTTGATCTTCATCAGCATATGTTTTGAATCAGACCCTCTAGTGGATTTAAAGATGACCCTCAAGAAAACAAAGGATATAACTTGGTTTATACTTTCTACTAAATATCAAAACCAAAATCACTACCATCAAGTCAATTCTAACATATAATGACTCTGTAGGATTCTATGAGTTTCCGAGACTACAGCTCTTCATGGCAGTGGAAAACCTGGTAATGCTCCC
Organism: Nesogale talazaci; assembly: GCA_004026705.1. NCBI lineage: Eukaryota > Metazoa > Chordata > Mammalia > Afrosoricida > Tenrecidae > Nesogale > Nesogale talazaci. Next base: position 83,595 of record PVJH01007951.1, on the reverse strand, counting down.
ACACAGTGGCTGGTGATTTTGAACTACTGATCTTGTGGCAAACAGCCATGTAGATAACCACTGTCTCATTTGGGTAAGGCTTTAATCCCAGTCTATTCAGGTCCATAGTTTGGTGGAGAAGTCCTACTCAGTTTCAACAAGTAAGGTTTTGTCATCTATGTGTAGCAAGTTAGTAACACTTTCTCCAATGCCATTCGACTATTTTTCTGTCATTTTGTCATAGTGGCTTGTGTGCTGCTGTGACGCTAGAAGCTATGCCAGTGATATTTCGCCAAGGGCAAACAGTTTTCAGCTGAGCTTCCAGACTAAGAATAGACAATGAAGAAGGATTCGTCTCTCAAAGTCGGAGGCTCAAGCCTCTGAAAATTTTACAGCTGGCTTTGAAGCATTTTCATATACTGAAAGACTGAACAAATCAATCATAACAAGGTCCCAATATATTGGGTGCAGGAGGTGGGTCAATCAAGTCTGAGAGTGCTCACATTGTGACGGGGGAGATGCTCATGGTGATGTGAATTAAGGAAACTTGTGGGCGTGGAGACTTCAGGGTCTTCATTTGTTGATGGGTCATGATCCCAGGCAAGTGCAAAGATGGAATGTTCCATTCCTCTTGTAAACCTTTCCCTTATATCCATGTGCATGTCTATGAATTTGTTTCTCTAGTCTCCTCGGACTAACACAATCACCATTGATTAGAGGACATCATATTTGGTAATCTGGAAAGTACTAGAAAGAGAAAGGCCCCTTAAGAGATGGATTGACACAGTGGCTGCATCAATTGGCTCAGATATTGGGACAAATATGAGGATTGCAAAGGACTGTGCAGTATTTCACTCTTGTACCTAGAGCTGCTGATTCAATGGCACTTAACAACAACCAATCCCACTGCCACATTTTTCACTTTCTGATACAGTTTCTATGCTAATTTGCTCAGCATAAAATTTTCATAAATATGATGAACTGATACAACCCTGGCTCACAGCTTTCCTCATATTAAGCCATGCAATATTCCTTTGTTTTGTTCACCTAACTGTCCCTTGACCTATTCACAAAGTCTGCAAGGGCACAATGAAGTGTTCTAAAAGTCTCATTATTCACAAAGCTGTCCATTGTTTGTTATGATCCCCACAGTTGATTACTTTTGCACAGTCAATAAAACACAAGTAAACATCTTTCTGGTATCCTCTGCTTTCAGCCAAAGCTCATCTGACATCTGTGGTGATATCTATCCCTTGCTGCATGTCCTCTTCTGAACCAGCCCTAAACCTCTGGCAGCCCCCTTTTAATATACTGCTTTAACGGTTATATGATTTTCAGCATGATTTACTTAAATGGAATATTCTCTAATTTGTATATTCTGTTGGGTCACCTGCCATTTGAATGAATAGAAATATACATCTCTTTCAGTCACTTGGAAAAATAGTTCTCTTCCAAATTTCCTGGCATAGACCAGTAAGTTTTTTCATTGCCGCATCAGCTTGTTGAAATGTTTCAACTAGTATCCCATCAATTTCTGGATCCCAGTTTTTGGCAAATCCATTCAGTGCAGTTTGAACTCCTTCCTCAGTAAAAATCTGTTCTTGTTCCTATGTTACCCCTTGAAATGGTTAAACCAATTAATCATCTTTTGTATCTGTTCTGAATGTGAAAAAACTTGGAAATGACATTTCCATTTTGCAATAAAGAAACACTGTTCAAACAGAAAATCAATGAATTACTCTTTTATAGATACATAAAATACCTGAGGCTCCACAGTGAACTATCTGGAGAAAGAGGAAAATCTAGAATGCTAAAATAAATCAGTATCTAAATAAATACCAAATCCACTACTTTCAAGTTGATCGTGACTTATTGAATCACAGTGACCCTTTCATCTATACATATAAGAAAGAGCCATGATTCACTAAGACTTTGAGTTACTAACCACAAAGTCAACAGTTCAAATACAACATTTGCTCTGCAAGAAAAAGATGTAAACTGTTACACAAAGTTTTACAATCTCTGAGATTTTATAATCCTTATAGCGTTGCTTTAGATTTGAGTCAAATCAATGACCATGTGTGTGTTGGTTGGTATTAATATAATATGGCTTAAATTCTTATGATTAGAAAATATACTATTGTAATCAGTTAAGGCAAGAATTCCTTGATAAGACCAACCATCCTTCTCTTTGAAGTTTAGATTTGATATTTCTATCAATAAGTTTGGAATCCTATTAATATTAAGGTAACAACAATAAGGTTTTAATAAAAGTTAGTATATACAAATTTTAATACTACTCTGAAATCAGCAGTGTATTCTACAATGATAAAAATTCATGAATCATGTTTTATTCTTTGTTTTATATTTGTGCAGGTTTATTTTTATGAATCTGCAAAATACTCAAAATATACTCACTTATTAATAGGGTTTCATCATAGGGGAAAATTGGGTACCAATATTCTGGGATAGAAATTAAATGATAAAGGATGCAATAATAAAATGAAAGGAATTTGTGGCAGCAACATAATCTACTGTCAGCTTGCTCAAAGGAGTGAACTCTAGTCTGACAATCAGATCATAGCAATGAGACCTCTGTGTGGCCTTCTCCTGAGGATTCTGGGAACTTCTTTCTTTCTCCCTGGAGGACAAGCCACCTGCAGCTGTGCTGATAGAGCCAATGGCCTGGAGTTAGAGGGTCCACAAGGAGACCCACACCAGTGCTGAGATGCCTCCACCGCCTCTATATCCACAAGATTTTCCACCTACTGACCTGTGATTTTCTTTCATTCAGCTTCCTTGCATGTGTAATGTGAGTGTGAAGAGGCAGTCATAGACTAGTATTAGGTCTATGGGCTAATATCAGTCTTATGGACTTGATCTACACTGGGATGGCCTGTTTTCTTAATATGCAATTGCTCTTTTATATAAAGCTCTTTATTATACACATATGAGTGTCAATGAATTTGTTTTTGTAATCAGCTGTACTAACAAAGAGTTTGTATATTACTTTAAAGAGTGAGATGCAAATAAGATATGAAGGGGATACCTATTGTGAAATTGATAGGATAGGATAATATATGATAACTAATGAAGTTGTTTAATCAGCATTCCCCTACTTACTATATTCAAATTTGGGGGAAAAATCAAAGGTTATTGGAGAATTATGCTTTGAAAAATAATAGAACTAAATATTTTTCATTTATGTTTTGACTAATAAAAACTTGGAAACTGATGTTTTCATTTTTGTAACAAGAATATGCTGTCCAAATTCAAAATTGATTATTCTTTTACTCGGGCTCATAGAAGACCTGAGATACAAGGTAGATGATCTGAGGCAGGAAAATTCAGATCAATTTACCTTAAGCATCTGTCTAGAGTAAATTTCAGGAGAAATTCACAAATTAAATATTGTAAATGAGGATTCCAGCACTATTCTATCAAATTTTTACTGAGCCAAGAGGCAAGGAATCAGTAGGGCATAATTAACTAAACAGATTCCAAAATCAACTTAATCCAATTAGCTTTTCAAGTATAATGGGAGTCTCCATGTTACCAATTAATCTGTTCCTTCCTAATCTCTAAGAATTTGTAGCTAAGTAAGACATGATGCTTGCAGTTCTTATTTAGTCTTTCTTTCATGCAACCAAAAACATTTCTAATCATTTCAAAGTTCCAGTTACAACAATTAATGATTGTGAAGAAATGGTTCATTATAAGTAGAAGTTATTTCATTTGTTTCAAAGTGAAAACAAATTTTCATAAAATTAAAGGAAAATTGTATACTGTAATTATGTCAAAAGTTTATAATCCAGAACTGTCTATACTGCTTCCAAAATTTAAAAAATCACATTCTTCTAATGCTCACATGATTCATTTATGCTAGAATGGGCTTTTGAGAGAAGTGAAACCAGTGACAATTTTCTTATTGTCAATTATTATAGCCCTTCTAGCCATAATTTATTCTGTGATATAATTTTAGATTCTACCCTGTGGCTATAATCACATCTTGGATAGAATTATCTGCTATACCAAGGCACAACAGTATCCTGGAATTAAGACCTGGTGTTAGTAGAGAATTTGGATCATGTCACACCCTTCATTTCCTTAAGACATCTTTAGATTCTACTAGAAGGTATAACTTAAGCCTTATCTTCAATTCCTCTATCTCCTCACTCCCACATTCATGAATGGCCATGTAACAAACTTGCTGAATAGAAGGTTAATATACAAAAGTCAAATCATTTCCTAGGAATCAAAAGGAAACTTCTGAATTTGAAAATTTTAAATTAGCACTAAAGGAGCACTCAAAACACACAAAACCTATATACCTACAATAATACTTCACTGTATACATTTCATTCACTATTATTTTCTTTTTTTAAATTTTATTGGGAGCTCTTACAGCTACTACAACATTCAGTACATCATTTGTGTCAAGCATATTTGCACACATGTTTCCACATACATTTCCCAATATTTTCCACTTGAGCCCTTGATACAAGCTCTTCTCTAAAAAAACAAAACAAAACAAAACAAAAAAAATTCCCCTTTCCCTCCCCCCCTTTTTAAAAAAAATTAATCATTTTATTGGGGGGCCCCTACAACTCCCATCACAATCCCTAACAACATCAGTTGTATTCAACAACACTATTACTTTCTTAATGCACTATCTGGGACTTTCAGTATGATTGCAATATAAATGGTATTATTGCCTTGCTTCTGATTTCAGGAGGGAGGCATTTAGCTTCTCACCATTAAGTGTATGTTAACTGATTTGGAATAGTCTTAATGGCAGTTAATTTTGTTTGAGTGGAGCTGTAAACAGCATGACAGGCCAATGGACCCATGAAAACCCCTATCATCATTGTATGAGAATAAAGCAACCTATTAATGAATAAAAATAGACCATAGATGACAGAACATGAAAGAACTCCCTCTTCTTATGAACTCAATTACAAAAATATCGGTGTGAATTTAGAAAAATTATTAACTGCAGTAGTGTAATATGACCAACCAAATGAAAGAAAAATGAAACAATAGAAAATAACTGAACAGTAATTACTGGCCCACAAGGAATGGGTTACTTGACAATCATTAGTAATAATTTCTCTAGAAGGGCCAAAGCACATCTGTCTAGTGAATTGCATCACATTTTCTCAATAGATCTATCATTTTAACTTTTGTGTTATCTGGATTGATTTATTCTGCTCTATGCTTCATTGTTCTCTATACAGAAAGAACTTTGGCAAACAACATTAATTGTTTAGAGGATTGACTATCTCTTGGATAGACAAGTGGTCAGGGAAATTTATGGAAATATCATATTTCCATAATGTGGTACATAAAAGTACCACATTACATTTGAAATATCTGTCATTATAAATTGAAAATAAAAAGCATTTTGAAGTTCACCATAACAGTTAAGCGACTGAGTTCCTAGATTAAGTATGAGAAGAAGCATGGCCACCATTCTATTGGAAATAGGTTTGAGCATAAGAGGTTTTTTTATTCAAGTGGTGGAAGTTAGCTCTATTCAAATTTGCACACACTTCATTTCACACATATTTTGTTTTGTTTCTGTTCATGCTTAGGTTCAATTTATAGTTAGTATAATCAGTATGAGGAAATCTGCAGATGTTTTTGTAAGGTACCATTCAGTCAGGCGGAACATGTTGGCATAGTGGGGATACTGAGGAAGCTGGAAAATAGATTTTTTGCGTGAACCTATGTCAAGTACCAATCATGAATCTAAGTTCTCAACTCAAACTCACTGCCATCAAAATCGATGCTGACTCCCGCGCTCCACTCGGGGTTTCCGAGACGGTCGCCGCTTTGGGAGAAGAGAACCCTGTCTCTCCCTTGAGGAGCTGCTGCTGGCTATGAACCTGAGGCTTACCACCCAACTCTGAACCACGACAGAACATAGCTTCTCTAAGACCCGAAGGTAGACAACTGAAAATGAAAAGAATGTACTTGATTTTGATATTGTATTCTTGTTATTAGATTAGTGGGGTATCAAAATGAATTGTTTAAAAAAGACATGCCTAATTTACATTGAGCTGTTCTTGGGTGCCTGTCAGTTGCTTACAATTATGAATGACCTTATGTACAACAGAACAAAGAGTGGCCTAATGCTGCATCGTATGTATAGCAGCCAGCCTGTTGGAGGCTAGTCCTGTGGCTATATATAAATCCAGCCTATTCAGGATCTTCCCTAATTTGCCTACTTCACCAACCAGGATGCCTTTCTTCAGGAATTGATCCCTCCTGACAACACATTCAAAGTACTTGAGAAGTCTTGCCATCCTTGATTCAAAGAAATATTCTCTGTGTGTTCCAAGTCAGATTTGTTTGTTCTTCTCAGAGTCCAAGGTGCAATCAGTATTATTCAACTGCACCATAATTTGAATGCATGGATTCTTCTTTGGTTTTCTTTGCTCAATACCCAATGTTCACATACAAACCGCACATATAAGCCAAGTCTTGAGCTCCTTTTTTGTGCAGTTTTTGAGGTTAAATTAGGTGCTTTGGCTGATATTTGGGTTGGCTTATATTCAACTATATACAGAAATCCAAATACATCCATATGCCTTGGTTTTCTTAAGCATTCCCCTGCTTTGCATGTATAGGCGGTGATTGAAAATACCAGGTCTTGGGTCAGGTGCACTTTAGTTTTCTCCACATGTTTTCCACTACTACTTCTTTTTCAATGCATTGTATAGTGTTGGCTTAAGTGTTGCTACGATGCTGGAAGCTGTTTCTGTTATTTCAACTAAATTGATTCTCCCACAATGACAGGTTTAGATGGAGCTTCCACACTAAGACAGAGGAGAGAAAGACCCAATGACTACTTTGGGGAGAACAGACCAGTAAAAATTACATTGCTATTAGACACTATGTTCACCAATGACATAGAGAATCAGAAACAGTTGGGTTACAACAGTTTGTTTTCAATAGCAATTGCTATTTGCATGACTCAAAACTGTAGCAGTGAATCCACACATTAATAGTAGATACTGTCAGTGTCCATGTCATTCTCTTGATCATATTTTAGTTTTTAAAACTAGTTAGGTTCTTATATGAAAACATGAAATGGAAATCAGAGTATTTAAAGTGTAATTAAGTGGCTACTGCATTTCAAGCAATCTACACATAGCTTTGGATTACATTGCTTTCAATTGCCTTATAAATTACCAACTCTTTTTAGTGTTTAAAGAAAGGACAAGTTTAAGAATCATATTATTCTCCTTGGGTATATATTTTCTTAACCCCTTTACATGCTACTCTCTACTTCAGTACAACAACTAAATTTAAAGAAAAATATTAACTTTATATGTTTAAAATTCTATAATCTGAGCGTTACAGAGACCCAGGGGCTACATGGTGAAGACTGAACCTTAGAAAAAGACTTGTCTGTGGTCATGGAGAAGAGTAGACAATCCTTACTGAAGAAATATATCATGACACCTCTTATCCTACCTAAACTGTTAACTTCCCCAAATAATACTAAGAGTCTTGAGTGCTTGTGAGTTCTGTGCTGCGATGCATGAAGGAGTATTGGTTTCAGAATTGATGAAGAAAGAGAGTGCAGGTATGTCTAGTCTCTGACTCATAAGCATATGCTTTAATTTGATGTGGAATTTTATTCTCCTTTTCTTTTTCGAAGCCAGATGTCAGACATAACCATTCTCAGAATGGCCAAGAGAAGAACATAACATATGAGAATAAAAATATTTGAAAGAAAAGAAAAAAAGATGAGGATGAAGTCATATCACTTGTATAACTTATAATGTATACTCACTAATTATATATCTTAAAAGTAATTAATTGTACTTAATTATATACATTATTAACAATATTCAATGCTTACTTCAGATCATGAAAGAACATTAATTTTATAATTATAAAAATATCTGACAATATTTTAATTTTTAAAACTACTTATGTTCTCATATGAAAACATGAAAAGGAAATCAGAGTATTTAAAGTGCAAGTAAGAGGCTACAGCATTTCAGTCAAGATACATATATATATATATAATTTTGATTATATCATTGTGTCAACATAGATGAAAATGGCTAAATACAATATATGTTGAGAAGGAAGTAAAACAATTGGATAAAGGGTCTCGGGAAGACAAAAAATAGTTCAAAGAAGCTTTTGAGGTTTCTGGTTTGGACAATTAAGTTGCTGCTGATAAAATTTATTAAAGTGGGAAGCAATGAAAATAATAGGCTCAGGGATGGATACTATTTGTAAAAATTTGACAACTGGCCACTGGCCCACCCTAGACAACGTGGGCTTAAGGCAGTCAATGGAGTCAGCCGGTGCCATTGATCACACCTCCAGGCAGAAGGCCTAAAAAAGTCAAACATGGAGACCATAGCTCTTTTTCCAGGTGTTCCTCGCCCTTAATCTGGGTTATACCACACTCTCTCTAGGCCTATGGTAACCACGTGATGGGCAGCAATCCCATGCTCGGTGACTGTAAAAACCCACGTGGAGAACAAACCTGGCTTAGGGAATTTGTTTCTTGTGCAAAGCCAAGAACGGAGGATTTCCCCACTCAAGGAATCCAACAAAGCTCAGAAGAGAGGGGAGAAGAATAGGAAAGAACATTTAGATTAAGAATAAGGAATCCGAAGAGAAAAGGTCGGAATACATTATTTTACGCAAAAAGAGCCTTTGGGACCATTGTTTCATGAGACATTGCAATAAAGTGATCTAATCGTATGTGTAGTGCTTGTGTTCTACCTCCTAGTTTGTTGTTTAGTGCTAGGTGTCTCAAAATCTTGTAAATGACCATCCAAGAAGAAACAATTGATTTCTGGTATCTTACAACAACAAAAACAACAACAACAACAAGAAGAAAGAGTCAGGAACAGAAGAATGAAGTGTCTAGTGAACAGCTTCCATAAAAAGACTGGAGGTTGCTTAATTATTTTTGCCGAGCCTCTTGAACCATGTATTTATAGCGAGATCCTGATCAAAAGGGGTAAAATTCAGAATAATACTTCAATATCTCATGGAGTCCAGGTGTAAAGGCAGGAAGAACATTTGAAGTTATTGTCATGAAATCTTCTATGAATATTAAACCCAAAGTATTCCCATTTGTCTGCTTAAAACCCAAAATAGGCTAGTTTAAGTAGCAAAGGATGACTATCTTGAGCATTATGATCTTTTAAGATCTATCTGTGTGGTATCAAATTTACCATGGCAATTAATAAGATAGAATAAGAACCTTAGGGAGCAATAAATTTAAGCTGATAAGAAAAGGAGGGTGAAAATGCGTCCACATATGAAGAATGTACATGATCAATGTTACTTAATTGTACAAATACAACCTTAATTGGTGCACATGATGCTATGAATATTCTGAACAACAAAATAAGTACTTTTTTTAAAGGGAGAGGAGAGATAGAAGGAGAGTATAGGTCTTGTCTCCACTGAAGCTGGAGTGGGTTTGTACATCCTACCATGAAGCACCCAACCGTGAGCACAGCAAGAAGCCATGGAGGCGTGAAAAGAGAGAGCTACAGGGCTAGACACAACCAGAACCAGACTGACTCTGTCCCTGAAAGTGGTTGTGGCAGAGAACAGGTTGGGGGAGGGGCCAGCATGCCACACCCACATGGAGACAGGTGGACAAGGAGGAAGAGAAAGAGAGCTGGTCCCCACACTGGTCTGATCCCTACCCATGATGCCCAGAGGACTACGCCCCTGTGGAGACCTAAGCCACAGGGAGAAGATGGCAAACAACAACAGGACTTGTCATACTGTTTCCCTATGGAAGCAGACAAAGACAGAGGACATTTCAGGAGACACATGGTGGGGATGCAATGTGGCCTGAGCCCCCAAAATGAACTGAACATTAAGGGAGCACTCCTGGTTGAGCAGTCAGGAGGAGAGAATGACTGGACCGATGGTTCCTGGGGCATGTGGGAGATGGGGAGAGGAAGGGGGGCATGGGCAGGCTCACGGATGGGGGGAACAACAAGTGATCCACAATGAGGTGGGTATGGAAGGTCTGATAGGGCTGGAGTAAGGGTAATGTAACAGAGAGAAATTACTGAAACTCAAATGAAGGCTGAGCAGGATAGTGGAACAAGAGGAAGGCAGAAGGACATAGAGGAAGGAATATAGAAGGCAAAGGGCACTTGCTGAGGTCTAAATACAGACATGCAAATATGTAAATATAATTATATATGTGTATGTGTTTGTGCTTGTGTGTGTGTGTGTATAAAGAAACAAGTATCAAGCATCAAAGAACAAAAATCATATCATTATGTGCCCATTCTCCCCGACATGATGGCTGAAGACAAAAGGGTGCAGAGGCAGACAGAGTGGAGTAAGCCAATGGCACCCACCTACCAAAAGATAAAGTATCTGGGATCTTAAAGATGTGAAGGTTAACAAGTGGCCATTTATCGCAGAAGCAGCAAAGCCCACATAGAAGAAGCACACCAGTCTGTGTGATCACAAGGGGTCAAAGGGAGCAGATATCAAACATCAAAGAACAAGAATCACATCACTACAAATGAGGGATAGAACAGGGTGGGAACTCAAGACCCATATGTGGGCAATTGGACACCCCCTTACAGGGGAGTCACAGGGAGGAGACAGGCCAGTCAAGGTGCAGTGAGGTAGCAATGAAGCCTACATGTTTCCTGTAGTTCCTTAATGCTTCTTCCCTTTAACTCTCATCATCCCAATTCTACATTACAAATCAGCTGGACTGAAGGAAGTACAGTGGTAGACTGGGAAGTGGAAATGCAGGGGACCCAGGACAGATGAACCCCTTGGGGCCAGTAGTAAGAGTGGAACTACTGGATGAACAACTGGAGTGGTGGAGAGAAGGTGGGGTAGAGAGAGGGAGACAACTACAAGGATCTATACACAACCTACTATCAGGACAACAGACATTGGAGGTGTGAGCGAGGGGAGACATTTGGCAGTGTAAGATATGACAAAACAAAAATAATTTATAACATATTGAGGCTTGGTGGGGGAGTGGGGAGCAAAGACGTAGGGAAAGCTGATAACAAGGGCTCAAGTGGAAAAGCAGATATTTGGAGAATGATGATGGCATCAGACGTGTGAAGGTGCTTGGCATAGTATATGTATTTATGTATTATGAAAAATGATGTATGAACCCCCAATAAAATGATTTTTTTAAATCCTAGGAAAAGAGCCTTCTAAATTTGACAACGTAAATCTCCATTACATGTAATTTTTCTAGAGATACTACTCATTTTTACAAAGTCTATTTCTAGTGTAATTCCTGAAGAAACAATGTGATTTAATGATAAAATTGTATTTCAGAGCTACACTGTGTATTGGATGATGCATAATAGAATCATTTCAATAAAAGAAGCAAACAATTTAGAGTATTCTACATTTTCAGTTATCCCTCAGGCATCATTTTACTAGATGATTACAAGCAAATGAACATTATCTTAAAATTTTCTCATGAGCCATAGTAGCTTTTCTGTTAGCTCCAGATTTTTATTTATCCTCCAATGATACCATATATACTTGAGTATAAACCAGCCCCAATAGCAGCCAAGACACCTAATTTTACCACAAAAACTGCATAAAAATATTCTGGAAAAACTTGACTTATACACAAGTATATACGGTATTTAATAGAAGCCTCTCAGTTTGGAGGAAATGCTCAGGAAATCCACAATAATAACTAAGAGATCTTTGTTTTTTAACTTTGGAATTTACATATTTACAAATTCACATGATTAATAACAAGAGTTAGTTGGTTGTCCTTTTGGGATAATAATTGGAAAAATATTGTGTGTAAGAAATCAGGAAAGACCAAGCAATGTCTTTGATGTATTTGAGCTAGTATATTGGCAAAGAAGAGTGAGATTTCCCTAATTAATATAGCTTATTCCTTTTCAAAAATACTTGAAATAAAACTCAAGTGAAATTCTGTTTTTTTAAAAGACCAAATGCTGTCCTATTTGCACATAAATTATGCACTTGAAAAATCACTTCTTTACATTTGCATGTGAGGATTAAGAGTAAAGGAGTGGAGTCTAGTCTGTCAATCACATCAGAACCAATGAGACCTCTGTACGGGCATGGCTTTCTCCTGAGAATTCTGGGAATTTCTGAATTTCCTCCTTGGAGTGAGAAGAGACTCTCTTTCATGATGAACTCTCAGAGAGACACTCTACTACCAAGACACAAGGCACTACACTGATAGACTCCATGTCCTGGGAACTGGGGAAGCAATGTGGAGAGCCCTGCCAGTGTTGAGATGCTTACAACATTGTCACTGGATTCACAAGACTTTCCACCCACTGGCCTGTGATCTTCCTGCACTCAGAATTATTGCATTTGTTTGTAAATCTGAAGAGGACTTAATACATAGGTATTGGTCATATGGGCTAATATTGGATAGTTGCATTTGATTTGGAGTAGGATGTTTCTCAATATTCAGTTGCTCTAATATATATAAACTTATTTATTACACACATATGTTTCTATAGATTTGTTTCCCTAGTCAACCCAAACTAACACATATAGAAGGGTATCTATGAATGATTTTATAGTTTTATATATAATTACTCTTCATTCTTTTAAAATTATGCTATTTATTTTATTTGTAAATTCTCTTCTAAAATGACTTTCCTTTTTGGACTTTCATTCCATATATTGAACATTAATAATTCTTAATGTTTAACTTATACTATACCACTATCCATTTCCTAGATCCTCTTTTTAGGAATAATATGTAGTGGGGAAGAATTTTTTAAGATGCTACTTATACTATCAGACGTTGTTGAGTGCTTCAAAATATAAAATTTATTTAATAAGTATAATTTTAGTCACCTATACACATAATTGCACTCATATTCATGTTTATAATATAAAATATATATTTCAAAAATATACTTATATAATATGATACCTAGTTCATATTATATTCATATATGCAGATTAGCATAATACATAATGCATACATACACATATTTCAGTTAATGTATACAATTGATACATTTACCTATTGTAGCTCATAAAATACATATTACAAAACATAGAATTCAGTTAACTTTACATTCATCTCATATACATGCCTTTGTTTTTACCAAAAAATATTTTCTAAGAATTAATTCAAATATATGCAGTTTTAAGTCATCCAAGAACTACTACCATTAGAATAGCTAATAAATAAACTGACAGGTCATTTGACAACCTGATTAATCACCTATTTATTGTCATCAATAAGACTTAATATTTGAATAATGAATGTGTGTTAATTTTTATTCTAATTAAAAATTGAGAGCTTTATGAGCACTGACTTTTTATGTCAGTTGTTTTGATATATAAGAATAGTTCACATTCAAAACTTCTATGAACATAAATACATATACAGCATTATAAGTGAACATATTCCTATGGTGCAGTGCTTATGAATTGTGCTGTTGAACATTTGGTTTCCTGTTTGAAACTACCAGCTTTTGTAGGAGAAAGATGAAACTTTGTCCTTCCATTGAGTCTTAGAAGGTCACAGGGATAGTTCTACCCTACCCGATAATATTGCTATGAGTAGGAATCAACTCAATGGAGACGAGTTTGTCTTGAGTTTCCAAACTACATGGTAAATTAAACTTCTGAAGCGTTGACATTTGATATCATTATTGACTTAACTTATATTTCATAGTTATTGATTTTTAATAATGCATAATGTTTCTAACTCAAGAATTAATAAAACAGAAAGGTAGAATGCACTCAATATATCTTAAATTGAAAATTCCAAGCCACAAATAATAATATTGAAAGATTTTATGAACAAAATATTGAATGATGCTGGAAAGATCAAAATATGAAAGAACACAGAATTGTTTACTTGTGTTTTGTTGATTATGCTAGGGCATTCAACTGTGTGAATCATTAAAAAATATATGGAGAGTCCTGAAAAGAATGGCACTCCCAGATGACATACTGTGTTCATTAGAAAGCTGAATGTGTCAAGGAACAGTTTAAAGAATAGAACCAAGGCATAATGCATGGTTTAAAGTAAAGGAAGATGTGAATCTGAGTTGTACCTTCTCACTACATTTATACAACCTGATGCTGAACAAATTAGCAGACAAACTGGATTATTTGAAGAAAAATGTGACCTCAGGATCGGAGCTTCTTAGCAGGCTTCAATATGCAGATGATACAGCCATGCTTGCTGACAACGAGGAGGATTTGAAGTTCTTCCTGGTAAAAATCAAGGATTATAGCCTTCAATATGGATTACAACGCTATGTCAAGAACAGGAAGATAGTGCAGATGTAGGGACACCTATCTGAAGCTCACTGTGAGTGGTCATGGATCTGCAGGTGAGGGGGTCCATTCAGGGGCATTGAGAATGAACCTGGTCTTGCAGAACCTGAGGGACATTTTGGATGTTTCTCCACAAGCAGCATAGCTGTACTCACCACAATACCCATACTCCTGAGTTTCCTGTACCTGGGACCCATGCACCATATATTTCATTGCTTCCCAGTGCCAGCAACACATGGTCAGTGTCTCTTGGCTCTAATATTCCCTGGATATCCCCATGTACCTTGTTTTTCTGCAACCCTTTCCCCCATACATACATGCATGCACATGTCATGATGCTCTGTGTTTCCTGTCCCAATGACAAGGCCACCTTGATCCCCTTAGTTTCTTCCTCCTCCTCCCCCAACACAGGCTGCCAGAACCAATCACCTGCACCCTTGTGCTTCTATAGTATCACAAAGGACTTCACATGGACTATCAGTGGCCCTGGATGCTAGAGATTGCTGCAACCAGCAGACCTGAAGCCCAGTTAGGCAATTCCCTTGCTGAGTTCATGCATACTTTCCTAATAGCAAGGGCACAGCTAGCCTACATAACCCCAAATTGCTAGAGAGAGAATTGGCCCCAGTGAGAACAAGATGCTTCTCAAACCCGTGGTGGAGGTAGACGCACATAATTGTTATGTTTATTCTTATTAACTTATGAGAAAGAAGACATGTTCTGCTTCTTGCCAGAGGAATTGGAACCCAGAATGTCAGGGTTAGTAGGAGATCTTCCTTGCATCTGGCAATGTAGGCAGAGAACATGGGCTCCCACTGGTCTTAGTCAGACCACCTTCTGATCAGAATCGCCTCCTTTCTGGGACACCAACTGAATTATCCTATATCCATGCTGGAACTGTATGCAAAGAGTGGAGAATTCTGATTGGTGCAGCAATTGCTTAGAAAGAAATCTTCTTTTATAGACACAAATAATTTCAGTAGGGCACTCTCCCTTTCGTCATGTACAGAGCAAATAAGAGTTGATGGGAGATATAATATACTTCTCAGACACATCAACCACAACCTTGAGAATCTGCTTCCTATATCTCAGCAATCCCCATTCTTCTCAAATAGAAATGCATCTCGCGGAACCCTCTTCAATTCATTAATAACTAGCACCCTTATCAGGAAGGTTTCCTAAAATTAATACTACTAAAAGAGAATCCCAAGTACCTTCATTCTATTTCTTATATTCAGCTAACTAACACAACATCATCATCTATTCACAATACAGTTTCCATTCTCCAGCTGGCCCTCCCCTAACTAGAGAGCCAGCCCCTTCATTTCACAAATGATAGAAGCTGACACAGCTCCTCAGTTCATCCCCCATGCATGCAAAACAGCCAACACCAACCATAAAAATCAACATTTGAAGTTGACCCATATGTAACAGTTTACACAGAAGGAAGCAACCTTTCAAAAGGAGACATCACCTGTGCCCTCATGTCCTATGCTTCAGCCTGTTGCTGAAGCTGTTGCATCAATTCATCCCATTGAAAGACTTTCTTTTCTTCTCTGGAGACTGATCTTCCCTGACAATATATCCAAAGTATGGAAGTCACACCATACTTGCCTACAAGGGGCACTTTGTTCATAAATCGTTCAAAACAAATGTGTCTGCTGTTTTGTCAGTCCATGGTACTTTCCATATTCTTCACCAGAACCATAATTCAAATGCATCAATTCTTCTCAGGCAGTTCTTATTTAATATGCAACATCAAATGAACTTCTGTATGCAGATGAAGTAACTGAAAATATCATGGATGGGGCGTGACTCAACTTAGTTCTCAAAATAATATCTTTGATTTTTAATATTCTAATAAAACAATCTTGTGCAGCAGATTTACCCAATTTATATAATCTGAATCCCCATCTTACCAGTCCAGTTATTATGGCATGGGTCATTATGTTTTGCTTTCTTGGGATCATGGGCTGCAGAAGGCAAAGTCCACACCTCCATTGTGTCAGACAGGATTCTTGTAGAGAAATAAAACCAGGACATTAGTAATTCTCTTTATTTTTATATAAATAGGAGGATATATATATATATATATATAAAACCTCCTGTATGTATATATATATATATGATAAGAAATAAGCAGTTAACTAATCTATAAAGCAGTACAATGGCTTGATGCAACTCACTTGCATGAGACAGCTAGAAGACTGGCAGTCCTTGGAGTCTTGATGGCTGTCAAGTAGTTCTCTGTAGCGCAATTCAGCCTATCCGGCTACCAGAAGCAAACAGCAAAGCTGGTCACAGCAAAGCTGGTCACCAACAGTCAGACAGATGACAGAGGCTAACAGTCTCCAGCTCAAGAGATGTATGTTTCAGGAGGTGGCGAAGCAGGACTTGAAGGAGCCTCAACTCACACCTATACAGTCCATGATTTGGCGTCCCATGGGGAGTGTTGCTTAGAGGTCGAGGCACAGGACAAACTGTGCAGCTGTCTGATCTGAGATCCGAAAGCAAGAGACCAAGGGCGGAGCTTGCCAAGTCTTTTCTATTTCTGCCCTTCAATTGACCACGTGTGTTCATTGGCCATGTCTTCACAATAGACCTACCTCTCGTCTTTGGCCATGTTGGCACCACAAGGTTACCTGTAACATCCATCAAAGCCATTTTCTTGTGAGTTTCTTTTCTTGATTGCGCATGCACAGTCAATGCTTTTGTTTTTTGATCTGGATCCTGTATAGGGTTTATTTCTGCCTGACATCAGCTTTGGGGATGAGTTGAAGCTTATAATCTATATGGTTAGTGTGAATATAGTATTTAATATAGTTATGAATGTATTTTCTGTAATTCAAATATCGGATATTTACTAATTTTCTATACAAAATTTAAAATCTATTTTTATATTTCTACTTAAATTAAGAAAATGAACCTCAAAGTCAAAGACTGTTATTTCTAAATCTGTCTTCCCTGACTTATTTTAAACAGACAATTCCATAGTACAGCAAACATTGCTTTTTAAAAAGGTAAAATATGTTTCTAATAAATGTATTTTGCAAATTTACAATGCTTAACATAGTTATTGTAATCTTATTATTTTGCATATTGTAATCAGGATTTATGTGAATAGCATCCTATTTAACAAATTGCACACCACAATTCTTAGTGGTATCACAGCTAGATTCATTTTTCAGGATGAAAGATTACCCACCATAAACTCTCACTGCTGGTGAGAATGAGAAATTCTCATATGTTAGATTTAAATTGGCTACATGTAGATATTCCTTTGCAACCCCTGTGAGTATTAAGCAATACTGAAACATTTAATTTTAATTAGAATATCGAATTCGATTCTGACTTAAATCTAGGACAGAGTTACAAAGGAAACTGTCTTATTGTAGTTAAAAGTATTTAAATGAATATAGTTCACCTCAACTGTAACATTTACAGAATTTCAACTAGAAAGCAATGATGGAAAATGAATGAAAAAGGATGCTTGAATTTACCCCATGCACAGAAAAATTGTAGAAAAATTACAACAGTTCAAGAGGAATATAAATAATTATTTAGATAATAATTTCTCATATAACTCTAATAACAGAAGAAGTTTTAACCTTGTTCTCCCTAGGTTAAACAAAATATATCATCTCTTCCATTGCAAATATTCTTGACTTGGAAATCTTGTTTTAGGTAACCGTGCTTGACCAAGATAAATGGAAGACAGTGTATGTATCATTCTAAGATGCTCAGTGGGTTGCTTAGAAGTTTTCACAGAATAAGCACTGACCCTATAGTAATTGGCAGTCACTATAAATCACTGTTCAACTGGCTCTCCATTCTTTTATGTTTTATTTCTATTGTACCTTATCTCTGTTTCTTCACATAGCTTTCCCAGTAGACTGTTTCACTCAAGCCTATGACTTTAGAAAACTTTTTCAGTGAATCCAGTCAAAATAAAGATTTCAAATAAACTGATTAATTATCACCAAATCATTGATGATCTTAAATTGGGGTAGCATATTTTAAGTCTAAGGCAAAGAGTGTATGTTTTTTGAATCCACATTTTTTTTATTGTTCCAACTCTTACATTTATGAAACTTACTTTTAAGAAGGGAAGTATGAATATTATTACTCATATTTTATAATATTATAGATTATAGTAGTGTGTGATCTTCAGGAATGAAATATAAATAAAAAGTTTAATTTCCACAAAATGGATGTGGTAATATAGGTGTCTTTGAATCAATTCTTTTGTTTACCAAGAAACTAAATAAGTAGAAAATCTCCCAGTTGAATTATGCTGCTAGAGACTTTTCTTATTTAATTTACTGTGATTGGTTGCTACTGTAATAATTGTGATGGTGGTGATGGTTTCTGGATGTGCAGAGATAACCAGTCAGACTTGTAGTGTTCATTAGCAATAATAATGCTAAAATATCATAATATTTAATTTTTAAAATTTATATTACAATCTTGTAGGGTGATTACTATTTTAAAATACTAAATACAAAAAAAACCAAACCCACAAGCGAACCCAGCATTAGTTTGTAGGAAACAATCAGATGCTATTTAAATTTATGTCCCTAGCCTTCAAATCAAGAGTTCTCTTTGCTCTTGAATAAATTTAATCTTGGTCTATTAGCTTCCAAGATATTCATAATTTTCCAAGGCCTTTATTTTTATTTGTAAGGTGCAATCCTGGTCACTCCTTTTCTTTCTCAACATTTGACTGAAGGATTTTCAATTCTGAAAAGCACTCATGAGATTAACTAATATTGTGAGACTGATTATTTGTGGTTTTCTTTGGTTTGTTTGCTGCCCTTATTTAATGCTATGTAATATCAATAAAATTTAATACAGTAAAAAGACAGTGACAAGACTTTACATTTCTCCCAAGTCATATTAATCATGAACTTTCAACAAAATTCACATAAATCTTATAAGTAATTGCAATTTCAGAAGATATTAGTTTCTTAACATCCTTTACTTTGTCTTTATTCCTGGCAACCATTTGATGTCACTTGCAAGTCAAACATAGCAATTTATTCTCACTTTCATTTCCTCCTATAACATTGGGGCTTATGAATTCACTGAATTTTGAGACAATTAAAGGTATCAAACATCTGATATTAATCATCTCTTGTATTTGATTTTTAAAATTCCCCTTTCATTTGTGGACTATAACATATACCAAGAAAACACCTAACTTATGCAATATTGCAGCCCCTCATGTCAGACTAGTGAGTGTATTCCACCACCCCCTCCACCATGCACACATCTCATCTCAGGTCATGTGCTTTCTTCCTCTCCTCCTCCTCCTTCTTCTCTCCTCACCTCTCTGTTGCTTTTCTAATCCTGCTCTCCACCTCTATCAGACTCTTTAAATTATTTCTTTTGATGTGAAGACCATTTTCCCTTCCTAAACATGATATCATAAAATGTTAACTTTTACAAGATTAGCTAATGTAAACATAATTTAAGCATAACGTCTTCCAACTTTGTCCCCATCATGGAATGTTTGACAGCATCCTCATTGATTTTTAAGGATGTATAATAGTCTATTGTGTATGTACTGGAGTATATCATTCATCTGCATTTTGTAGTTTGGCAGCATGAAAGCTTGCACATTTTCAAAGACTTTGACACTTTCTACTGGAATGATCACCAATTTTACTTTTGACCAACCACTGACAACAGGATGAAAGGAACTCTAGAGCAAAAAAGTTACAGTGAGGTTCTTGAAATTTTAATTTAGTCAAATCAAATGTACATTATACCTGACAACTTATCAAAGAAATTTCACTCATATGGAGAACTTTGCTAGCTTCTAATTCTACCTATTTTGCATCATTTGCTCGTCCCATTAAGGACAACTAGTTGCGTAATCAGTGCTGAAGTAAACTATGTCTCCATTATTATTTCTCACATAATTTTGTCAAAAAATATGCTCATTATTCATCTGGCTGAATATATATTCTACTACTTTAAAAGATCATTAAGCTTTCTTTTAAAATCAGAAGGAAGAGTGTCTATTTCAAAGATGTATGGTGGGGAATCCGTCTAGAAACGTTTTTAAAGAATAAAGTTTGAGTTTTTGTTGTTCCTAGGTCCCATCCACTCTGTCCTAGTCCCTAGCAGCCTCATGCACAACAGTACCAGACAATGCACAGTGCCGTGCCATCCTCGCTGTTGGCCCAGTGATTGGGCCTATAGAGAGAGTCCCTGTGTCCATCAATTTCATAGGGGAATTCTTCTCGTTTGCTACTCCTCCCCTTTACCAAGCATGATATCCTTTTCCTAACATGGGTCACTCTTAACAATATGTCCAAACTGCAAAATTAATCCGTGACATCCTTGCCTCCAAGGCTCACTTTGGCTTTATCCCCAAATTTTGATCTGTTTATCCTTTCAAATTGATGATATTTTCAATATTCTTCTCCAATGCCACAGTTCAAATACATTGACTTTTCTACGGCCTTCCATTTTCGATGTCCAACCTTCATATGCACAGGAGTCGATGACAAATACCATGGCTTGAGTAGCAGAGTTATATAATGCGTCTTTTGATCTCATGACTGCCACTTCCACAAGCATTAATTGTAGATCCAAGCAAGGAAGAACATCCCTGACATTAACCTTTGCTCCATTTATCATGATATGATCTATTGGCCCACTTGTGAGGATTCTGAACTTCCCTACAGAGAGTTGCAATTCATACTGGAGGCTACAATGATTGGTCTTCATCAGTATGTGTTCAATTCCTCTTCACATTCAGCAAGCACTGTTGTGTCATCCACATGTCAGATGGTGTTAATAAGCCCTGCTTTGATTCTGATGTCATATTCTTCTTCATAGAATACAAATTCTTTGATTATTTTTTTAGCATATAGTTTGAACAATATGGTGAGAGTATAAAACCTCGATTCACATCTTTACTGATTTAAAACCATGCAATATTCCTTTGTTCTGATCACACAATTGCATCTTGATTCACACACATGTTCAGAATGAGCAAAATGAGGTGTTCCTCTTAAGGTTATCCCATCCCACTTATGGTTATTCACAGTGTATTATGGTTCACACAGTCAAAAATATTTGCATAATCATTGAAACACTAATTAATATCTTTCTTGTATTCCCTTCTTTGCACCAAGAGCCATCTGACATCAGCAAGGACATCCATTGTGCCATATCCTCTTCTCAATCTATCCTAAGCTAATAGAAGATCTCTTCCATTGTGCCATATCCTCTTCTCAATCTAGCCTAATCTAATAGAAGATCTCTGCCAATGTACCATAGAAACAATTTTTGGATTACCCTAAGCAATATTTTACTTGCATATGATATTGATGATATCATTCTACGGTTTGAGCATTTTGTTGGTTCACCTTTCTTGAAATGGGCACATATATAGATACCTTCTTGTCAATTGGCCAGTATCTGTTTTCCAACGTTCCTGGTTTTGACAATTGCATGCTTCCAGATTCTCCTCAGCTTTCTGAAACATTTCATTGTATATTCCATCAAATCTTGGAGCCTCATTTTTGGCTCAGGCATTCAGTACAGTTTGATATCTTTCCTTTAGCAGTATTGGTTCTAATTTACATACTACCTACCTCCTGAAAGGATATACTATTGATTTTTTTTTGTATGCTCACTGATATTTTTTCCAGTGATGTCTGCATCATTCAATAATTTGCTTATAGAAAAAAAGATCTTGCTAAATATATCATGAAGAATACTATCTGTGATCAGATTTAATCTACCTTTCTTCAAGTAAATCCAATCAATACAATTATTATTAAAATTTATGCACCAACCACTAAATCTTGAAAAATTGAGTAATTCTACCATAAATGTTTCTGGTGGAAAATGACCAAATATGAAATGAAGATGCACCAATAGTCACTGGTGATTGGATTCAAAATTTGGGGGATAAAAGGGAAGAAACAGTTGTTGAAAAATATTGACTTGGGGTAGAAATGAAGCCACAGATGGCTTGATATAATTTTGCAAATCGAATGACTTGTTCATATCAAATACAATTTTTCAACAACACAAAATTTACCATACACATAGACTTCTCCAGATGGAATACACAGAAACTAAAATTATTCCATCTGTGGTAAGACATGATAGAGAAACTAAATATCAGCAGCTAAACCCAGATCAGGGTCTGACTATCGGACCGACCATGCATTTCTTTTATGTAACCGCACGTGGTAGCTGATAGAGAATTAAAACAAGTCCACTGGAGTCAATATATGACATTGAGTATGTCCCACCTGAATATTCAGAATATTTCAAGAACAGATTCGAGACATTGAACACTAATGATAGAAGACCTGATGTGTTGTGGGAGGACATCAAGAATATCATTCACACAAAAAACAAAATGTCATTTAAAAGACAGGAAAGAAAGAAAAGATCAAAGTGGATAGCCAAAGAGAATCTGAAACTTGCTATCAATCATAGAGGCGCAAAAGCCAATTGATTAAAAGGTATGAAGCCAAGGAGCCGAACAGAAAATTTCAAAATGCAGCTTGAGAGGATAAAGCCAAATATTATAATGAAATGTGTAAGGTCATAGAATTAGAAAATCAAAAGGGGAGAACATGTTCAGGATATCTGAACCTGAAAATGTTTGGGCTGGCTTACCTTAATTACTCTTTAAATGATATTGACAAAGGAATATATCCAAATATAGTTATCAGCATCTGCTTTAGGTTGGGTTCTCCGGGGGAGCAAACCAGTCATACTGGCATGTGTTTGCATAAAGATTAATACTGATATCAAGAATTTGTTACACAGTTGTGGAACTAGGTAGGCCCATTCTGGATCAATTCAGAGACACCCTGTCCCATGTGGTCATGGAATCTTGTAAAGAGGAACAGAATGATGGAGCTGGAGTGCTACAGCTTGGTGGATGCAGAGGTAAATGAATCCAAGGTTTCCAGTCCAATACTGGCTCCAGGGATCAGTGGGCAACACAGCAGATCAGAGAATCAGATTCAGGTTCCAGCTCAAGCAAAAGGAGAAAAGTAAAAGAGAGTTCAGCTTTGGGAAGAGTGGTGGGTCTCTCTCTTGTATGAAAGACCACACCTCCAAGAAGGTGGCATAAAACTGCAACCTGATTGATAGGTTGGAATCCACACCTGCATTCACCTATGAGTGTCTAGTTGATATAAACTCTAATGTTCATACCATCTACCAGAAAAAGGGAGAGTGAAACAGTATGATAACAATGAATTAAAACATTTAACATGTATGTATGTGTGTGTATATCTATATCTATATCTATATCTATATCATCTATATCTATATATTGCAAGGCCTTGTAGTGTGTGATAGGTTTATTTAATATATTGAAATGGAACTTGTCACTTTAAAATTTCTAATTAAATAAAATTAGCTAAGCTATCATTATAACATACCTAGGTTTTTATGTTTGCACTTGTTTTACCTTTGGGCATGCATTTACAACACATACTTTGACTACACTGTGCTTTCTAACTCCCTGATACTTGTCAGACAACTGCATTTATGTGTCTTTGCATGTATTTCTGTGTGCATCAAGACAAGGAGCATAGTTTACCAATAACATCTACTTTAGAAATCAAAACAGTTCTTTAAAACAAATTTCAAGAAAACACAGAGCTTGTAGTTTAAAAACCATTACCTTATAGCTAGACAAAATAGAGCAAAAAAGCTTATCATTCTATAAATAATGCACACATATTTAATACTGTTATGGACTCAAATATATTCTCATTCATAAAACCTTTATCGTGAACAATAAAATATTATGGAAGATGGACAAATAATATGTGTACACATGGCTAAAATGGCCAGAGAAAGTCACCACAATCTGCTAAGAAACGCAGGCGGAAACCTAGGGAAACAGTGGGCTCACTGTGAAGGGCAGAATACCAACTTTGTCAGCTTTGGCATGTACAGCAGTTTGGATGCTAACATGACAGAACTGCACATATGACCAGCTGCTATTTGCCGCTCCATCTGCTGGTCAGTATACTAGAGCCATAAGAACCAAAAAGAGCTTTGGGGCTGAGAAAACAGCACAATTTGCATTTTTAGCTGAGAAATGAAAGTAATGGCTTACTGAGGCAGTATTGTATTAGAGAGAAATACAAAGCATCGGCTTGTCCTCATCATGATCACAATTTATAATTAAGAATTTCCTACACTTATATAATCCTTCAAATTAAATATGTATTAAACATTAAATTAAAATCATATATAATAATTAAATAGTCCTTATGCATATATATATGTATGTGCAAACTCCCCAAACTCACTGCTATAAGCCCATGATGATGCATAATACCCCTATGGGACTGGGTAAAATTACCCTTCTGGGTTTGGAAGACTAATCCCTTATAGGAATAAATTGACTCCTCTTTTTTTCTGTGGAGCAGGTCGTGGTTTTAGGCTGCTAACTCTGTGGTTAACAGTATAACACAGGACCAGTAAGCTACTAGGGCTCTAAATATTTGAATTAAAGCAATCACATGTAGGCTATGTTGTTATAAATCACTCTAATCTGAATTATATTATCAGGAATCAAAAAATAAACATTTATTCAATAGTTTTTATATATTCTAATAAAAGGTACACAAAAATCCAAAGTAATACTTGCCACATATAAAATTCTAAATAATACCATTGTGTAAAGTAGTTCTAATTTAAAATTAATTGTGAACACCTACTGTGAGAAAACAGTCTGCTTCTATTATAGTATAAACAGTTTGTTTTCTGAAATTAAATACTAAATATATTAATTCAAACTCTTGTGTAGCACAATTTAAAACTATAAAAAACAAACTAATAGGTGCACACACAGATGCACAAAGGTAACTACATTTGTATCATACACACATTTGTTGATATTAACAGTGTATGTAGAATCCAAATAAGAACATTTAGAGTGGCTGATAGGTAAGTGTACTGTGCTCGCATGGCCAATGAACACGTGTGAGATCGATTGAAGCAGGGAGAGCTGAATGGTTCGGAGAGCCACCCCTTTCCTGTCTCTCTCTGACGCTCAGAGCTGTGTGCTGCTGCCTTAGCTTGCTCTATGCCTCAATTTGCAACTATACTACCTGCGGGACACCTAATGTGGAGACTGGGTCGCTGTAGTTTGAGCTTCCTTCAAGACCTGCTTTCCACGCTGCTGGAGCACGCATCATTTGAGTTGGGGAGAGTTGGTCCCTGTCACCTGGCTGGCTGTTGGTGACTTGTCTCACTTTTCTCTGCCTGTAGCTGGATTCCCTGAATTGCTCAAAGGTCTTCAAGAGTTGAAGGACTGCCGGTGTATTAGCTGTCTCACAGAAGTGAGCTGCATTGAGTCATTTGTACTGCTCTATAGATTAATTAACTGCTGATGTCTTATGTTAAATTTAATCTATGCATACGAACATATATAAAAACACCAGTGTCCTGGTTTTGTTTCTCTAGAGACTCCTGTGTAACATAAGCAGTGTATGTACATAATTGATCCAAATAAGGACATTTATAATTGCATAATAGCCTACATTCCATTTTGTAAAGGTACTATTATTTTAGGGGGACCAAAAGTGAAATAGATTGTTCACAATTTTACTACAATAAAAGATGCTATAAGTAAAATTCTTACACAAATATGTTTATACAGGTGAACTTGTGTCAGATAAATTCCTGAAATATACGTGCTGATGTCCTTCATTTTGAAGATTGAAATTTTTTCTTTTTAAAAAATTTTTAATCCTAATCCTAACCTGAAGATTGAATTTTTTAATAGTTGCCAAATGGCCTTCTACAGGTATGGTCCCTTGTAGCCTCCTGCTAGCGGTGCTTTCAGAGATCAGGCCAAAAGAGGAGCACTGCTGTCAGAAAGCACTGACATTGTGGCCGAGGAAGACCCGCCTTTTCAAAGCTTAGATGGTCAAAATGACTCCCGTAGAGTAAATCCTATGTGAGGAAAATCTGTGGACACTTCATTTGCTCATGGGGCGTAGCTTACTATGACAAGGCACAAAACAAACAAACAAAAAGTCTATCAGCTATTGAGTCAATCCTAACTAATATTGACCCTACAGGAAAGAACTGCCCCTTTTAGTTTGGGGGCTCTGAACACTTCACAGGAATAGAAAGCATCCTGTTTCTTTCGAAGAGCAGCAGGTGGCTTCACAGGCTGACTTTGGAGTTATTAGTTCAACGCTTTACACACCGCACCAGGGGAGCCGAGTTCCAAACAAAGTAATAATTGGAACTTAGAATGTGCTGAGTGTGAATCGAGAAAATGTTGGTTAGCTGCAATGAACTGCTCTTAGTCATTTTGAAAGAGAAAATCATAAGGTGTACTGGAGGGAAAGTGTTATATTTATCTTGAAAAAGGGCAGTTCAGGATCAATCTAGTAGTATAATGCTGTTTGAGATAGGAAAACATCTATTCAAATTGAAGGAACTCCAATCAGTACAACTCTTATTCAAACTGGTGCACCAACCATTAAAGCGGATGATGAAGAAATTGAAAAATTCTATCAAGGTCTTCAGTCTAAAATTGATCACATGCTCATTTAGGATGCATTGATAATTATGGATTGTCGGAATGCAAAAGTTGGAAACAAAAAGGAAGGAACAGAAGTTGGAAAATATGCTCTCAATGATAGACATGCAGTTAAAGATCATATTTTAGAATTTTGCAATACCAACAACTTGTGTATAACAAATGCCTCTTTTTCAACAACAGTAATGACAGATATACTTGAGAAATTCTCCAGATAGAAGACACAAATCAAAATGACAACATCTGTCGGAAGAGATGATAGAGAGACTAACACTGCAGCTAAAACTATGTAATTTGTTGACTATGGACCAGATAGAACATAAATCAAGGTAAGTTCAGGTTAAATCTGAGAAATTTAAACAAAATTAAACACAAGAGCCAAAATACAACTGTCGGTGTATCCCATGAGAAACATGAAAAGGATGAAGAAACAGAGACAGTTGGTGGGTAGGGGGCACAGTCTGGTGGATGCAGTGGTAATACAAATCTGAAGTCAAACAAATATGTTCACTACTGTTGGTTCTACATTGGCCCCTGAGGTCAGCAGACTAATCAACGGGAGATCAAGGAACCAGATGCTAGCTCCAGCTCTGACAGAAGACTAAGGGCCAAATATTCTTCAACTAACTCTTCAAAGGTCACCTAAGATTTTTAGATTTTTGTTAACTATGAATAGTGTTTAGGGAAACATTTGCCAGCAGGTTCTTTTTTCATTTGGGTAAATCTTTAGGTTTGTATTGAATGAGTAGCTAATATTTAGATTTTTATGAAACTGCCTCACTGTAATCCTAAATGGTTGTACCATTTATCATTTTTATGAGCAAGAATGAGAATTTCTGCAGCTTCATTTCCTCAGTTGCATTTGAAATTGTCAGTGCTTTTTAGCTGAATCTGAGTTGACCCAATAAAAAAACCGTGTCCTTTGAAATAGATATTAAGCTATATTTCATGGCTTCAAATGCTATTTCCACAACATAAAGTCACTTTAAATGAGAATTGACTCAACCGCTGTAAATCTTTTCTGGCTAGTGTGATGTTCAGGGATTATATCAACTAGACACTCCTGGGTAAGGGCAGGGCTCAACCTCTCAGTTGAGTTGAAACCTGATGCCACCTCCATGGTGTCATAAGCCATTTTCCATGAGTGAGACTGTGAACTCTCTTTCTGTCCCTTTACCTGCTTGCATGCTAAGACTCTGCCTGCCTCTCTGGGTGAAATTGTCAGAGTTTGGTCATATTTCCTTTGGCTTTGTGTCCATGTAACTCTGCACCAGTCTCTGATCTTCCTGCATTCACTCAATTGCACCACTTACCTGTAGCTATGTGAGTGTAAAGAGGGCATGAGCATTGGATTTGTGATCCAATTGGATTTGTGAGTTGGACTTGATGGGGATGTCTTCCTGGTAGGAAAGTTATTTCTTGGTAGAGTGTTCCATCTTACAGAGTGTAACTGGATGTGCTTCTCTGGACAACCATTCCTAATGGAGCTAGTAAAGAAGTAAGATGTATAACTCTTTTTCCCATATGCCTATACACCTTTTTTCATTAGGTTTGTGTTCATATCTTTTGCCCATTTTGTAATTGTTTGTTTTTTACTGTTGAAGTATTTCCCTCAGTAATCACAACAATTAACATCAACACACAGAACCTTCATAAATTTCTAAGTAAAATTTAAGACTTCATCAACAGCGTCATTTTCTTAATAATGCAATGATATATTTTTCATTCTGTTATACAGAATTACGTTTTTAATAGATAATTTTTCATGCTTTTAACTTGACTTGTTTGACTGAGAATCAATTTAAGGTTTTTTTTTTTAATAAACTTGGATTTTTTTTTAATAAACTTGGAATGATCTTATGGTCTCCATAAGTTTCTTTATTGTCAGTATATTATCTCTAATAGCTTCTTTAATCCTTCATATTTTCTGCAGTTAATAATGAAAACATACCTACACTTAGAAATAAAGTTAACTCATTGAAAATTTTTTACTATTTATTTTGATTAAAACATTTCTTTAAATTCTCCTACTTAAAAGTCTTTCTTTATCTGCATAAAACTACTCGTTGCCAGTAGGCTATGTTGTTATTGTAAAAATTACAATTTAGCATTGCAGAGGAATCTGGAATTCTACCACTGTAAACTGCAGTAACTTTTATTAAAATACTTCATTAGTATTTTTACTTTTTTCAGCGGTTAATATGTTTTCAACTAAGATGATTTTCACATAACACTACTATTAATTTCTTAAAATTTAAATGTCACCTTCTTCCTCTCTACCATCTATCCATAAAAACAGAGATTAAAACAAAAAAACTTCATTGAATTTTGGCATAATTTGAAAAAAAATTACCACTGAGCACTATCTTTTGTGCAAAGTGATGGTACCATTATCTCTGAATTTGTTAATCTTCCTTTATCTTCAAAGAATAAAGCCAGGGAAAAAAAGAAAAGAATCAAAAAGAGATAAAGCCAGTTTTTGAGGCACTTATGAATTTGTAATGTAATTTATAAAGATATTTTGTAGGTATCTGTTGAGATAGCAGATCAGTACTAAAACATCTTATAAAACTTAAAGACAATGACACCTTTTTAAAAAATCTTAGTTGTGATGCATTTGATCTTTGTAGAAAATTAGTTTCTTCAAAAAGATTTTCTTTTATAACTGCCATAACTAATAATAAGCCTCGTTCACTTTCTTCACCTATTATTCCTCTTCCTTTTACACCTTTGCTTCCTCCCTAACTATTCTATCAGTTTGTACTAGACAGGGTTGATTAAAGAAACAAATCCAGTAACACTCAGATATACACAAAATGAACTTTATATCAAGAAGTAATTAAACGTCAAGACAGCATACCAGCCTCATCCAACTGAAGTCCATAGATCAGGTGTTAGTCCTTTTTCAGACTCACACAGTCATATACAATGATGCAGAGTCATTGGACAGTGGGTGTAAACTCATGTGGATTCAAGGTCATTGCAAATATGAAAGGACTCTGTCAGCTCTCAAAGTGGTCAGCAAACAGGGAAATGAAGCAGAGAGGGAGGGGTTATTGGGTCTTCCTTGTGAGAAGGCCAACTTCACAAAAAGGCACCCCTACCCTTATATATGTTCCAGTTGGCATAAAATTATTTAACTACCACACCCCAAATTTCTTAGTGTCCATCCATTCAATGTTATGAACTATTGTATTTTGTATGTTTTATAGTTTAGTAACATAAAGTAGGTGCGGACTCAGAATTGCTCTATGCACAAGAGAAAGCAATTCTGGTCTTGAGCCAAATCCACAGTCTTGCTGTTTGAGCCCATTGTTCCAGCCATTCTGTCATTCCATCTCCCTGATGGTCCTCTGCTTTTTCAGTGACCCTCTACTTTGCCAAACATAATATCCTTTTTCTAGAGGTTGATCTTTTCCAACATCATGCCCATTGTAAGCTAACAGTTTCTCCAACCTTGCTTCTTTCTTTCATATATAAATCATTTTATTGGGGACTCTTCAATGCTTATTCCAATCCATCCATAAATTGTGTCAAGCACATTTGGACACCTGCTGCCATCATTTGTCTCAAATATGTTCTTTCTACTTCAGCCCATGGCATCAGCTCATTTTTCTCCTCCCTCCCTGCTCCTCCCTTCCTCATGAACCCTTGATAATTTATAAATTACTATTATTTTGTCATATCTTACACTGCCCTTTGCCCAATCCTCCACTGTCTGTCCTCCACAGAGGCTGTTATATGTAGATCCTTGTAATTGGCTTACCCTCTCTACCCCACCTTCCCTCCACCGTCGTGGTATCACCAAGATCACTACTGTTCCTGAGGGTTTCGTCTGTGCTGGATGACTTATACTTCCAGTTCCCATCTGTACCAGTGTCCCTCTTCCACTCTAGAAAGATCTGTATGGTAGAATTGGGATTCTGTTAGTTGGGGGTAGGGGTGGGTACAGGGGGAGGAAGCATTTAAGAACTAGAGGAAAGTTGTATGTTTCATAATTGCTACATTGCATCCGGATTGACTTGACTCCTCTCCACTATTCTCTCTAAGGGGATGTCCAGTTTTCTACAGATGGACTTTGGGTCCCCACTCTGCTCTCCCCCTCATTCACAATGATGTGATTTTTCGCTCATTGACGCTTGATACCTGATCCTTTGCTGCCTCGTGATCACACAGGCTGGTGTGGGCAGAGGGGGGAGAGAGAAAAAGGGGAGTTGAAAGTGAAAAGACAATGGAGGGCGCAGGACACTCATCCACCCAGGGGGAGAGTACTTGTCTTATCTCCACAGGATCTGGAGTGGGCATGCAGACCCTGCCATGGAACACCAAACCATGAGGACGGTGTGGCCAAAAGAAGAGAAAGAGCTACAGGACTGGCCACAACCAGAGCCAGATTGACCCTCACCCTGGAAGTGGCTGGATGAGAGCAAGTTGGGGGAGGTGCCGCCATGCCACCCCCACATGGAGACAGGACAGGAGGACGGGAAAGAAGGAGAGCCAGACTGGACCACCCATTGGCACAATAGACTCAGAGGATGGCATCCTGCTGGGAGCTAATGGGACACACAGAAAACTGGGTAAATGACAACAGGACTTGTCACGCTGTCTCCTTACTGAAGATGAGGGCGACATAGGGCATTTCTGGGGTCACATGGTATGGAAGCAGTGCATTCTGAACTCCTCAAAATGAAGCAAATCTAGATCAGAGCATACCTGGATAAACCATCTGGAGGAGTAAACTGGACTGATGGCTCCTGGGGACATGGGAGAGTGGGAGCTGGGGGAAAGGAAATGATGTAACAAACTCAGGGATAAGGGAGCAAGTGATCCAAAATCAGTGGCAAGGAAGGTGTAAGAGACCTGGGAGAGCTTGAGCAAGTGTAATGTAACTGAGAGGAAGTATTGAAACCCAAATGAAGGCTGAGCATGAGAGTGGGGCAAGAGGAAAGTTAAAGGAAATAGAGCAAAGAACTAGGAGGTGGAGGATATTTACAGAGATCTAAATGCAGGAATGTACACATGTATATATATTTATTTTTGATGATGGGGAAATGAATTTATGTGCATATATTTATAAGTTTAGTGTTAAGGTAGCAGTGGACACTGGATCTCCAGTCAAGTGCTAGCTCAATGCAAGTAGACTTTGTTCCATTAAACTGGCATTCCATGATACGCACCCGCCCAATATGATCACGGAATACAAATGGCTGCATAAGCAAATGTGGTGACCTAAGCTGATGGTGCCCAGCTATCAAAAGATAGAGCATTTGGGGTCTTAACGGCTTGAAAATAAACCAACAACTATCTAACTGAGAAGCCTCCAGGTCCACATGGAAGAAGCACACCAGCCTATGGGGTTATGAGGTCTCGAAGGGATCAGGTTAAGGTATCAACAGAAAAAAAGAACATATTACTGTGCGCTCACCTTCCCAATGCAATCACAGAGTACAGATGGAGGCACAAGCAAGTGTGCTGAAGAGAGTTGATGATGCCTAACGATCGAAAGTTATAACATCTGGGGTCTTAAAGACTTGAAGACAAATGGCTACCTAGCTTGGGAGCAACAAATCCCACTGTGGAAGAAGCACATGAGCCTGTGCAATCATGAGGTGTGGACGGAATCAGGCATCAGGTATCAAGGAACAAAAAAATCATATCATTATGTGCCTACCCTCTTGATAAGATTGTTGAAGACAAATGTGCATAAGGAAGTGTCGTGGGGAGAGCTGATGGTGCCCAGCTGTCAAAAGATAAACTGTTTGGGGTCTTAGAGGCTTGAAGGTAAACAAGGGGCCATCGTGCACAGAAGCAACAAAACCTACATGGAAGAAGCTTGTTTCTAAGGAGCATTCTGCTTGTTCTTTTTTCAATACAGATGTTTGCAATTCTGATAGGTGATAGTAATTTCAGTATTTATCCTCAGCATCCCAATTCAAATGCATCAGTTCACCTGTGCCATACTTATTCAAAAATGGGACAAACATTCAATGTCTTGTTTGAATTTGAATTTCAGGAATATTGAATTTATATTGAGTCTACAAGAAAAAAAGATGAATTCTGGGGTTGATTCCAAGTGGCAGAAGGACGAGAAAAGTATTGCCATAAAGCAGGTGAAAATTTGTCCAAAATCTAAAAGCAATGGATAGCAACAGAAGAGGCAATGAAGTGATCAGCTTTTTGAAGCAAAAGCACTAAAAATAGGATGCAACACTTTAGTGAAATAACAGTAAAAGTGTTAACGCATATGAAGTAAATAAAAAGAAGTGAAGAAAAAACATATTTGAAAATACCTAAGGCAAAACTGTAAAGAATACAAGATAAGTTAGCAATCACTGTTCAAAGAAGAAATATTACAGGGTTGATGAAAATTAAAAATTAGGTAAACATGTCAAGAGGGAAAAAAATAAAAAAGTCAGAGAAATGAAAATAATAGAAGACAGAGAGGGGAGATATAAGACATTTTATATTAGATAGTCTCAAAGGAATCTAAATATATATACACATTATACATATAATTTCTTCATATACATGAAGAAATATTAAGTGAAATTAAGTAGGCCTTGTTGGTACATATTAAAAATAACTAACTACAAAGAAAAATTCACCCATTTGTGTCAACTATTGCTTTAGTTGTAATAATGTGATTGAATTTTGCAGTTAAAAAATAATAGAAAGCAATTTGGGGGGACACCAAATCACAGATTAACTGATTAAAAAGATGAAAATTGCATAGTTTTAAATTTTTGCAATAGTCAATCTAGTAGGCACTAGAATATCAGTTACCAAATTGCTTTGAAAGCTCAACTGATTCAAGGATTTCTATATCATATTATACACCATTTAAATATGAAAGAAATCACTTTAGGACTTTTAAAATTAAGAAGAAATTATTCTCATATACTCATGCTAATATACTTAATAACTAAGACAATGTATATTATGGTCCTTAAATATACAAATAAAGTAATGAAAATTACATGAGAATATATGGTTAAAAGGATATAGTTGGACTCACCTCAGGGACATATGTATACAATAGCTTCTTCCCTAGATCCCTTTTGGATTTTTTTTTAGCTTATCTCATGCTGTACTTGTCCTTTTGTGCTTGGCTTACTTTACTTAGCATAATTTCCTCCAGTTCTTCCCATGCGTCAATGTGCTTTAAGTTTTCATCACTGATTTTCACGGATGTGTAATACTTCATTGTATGTATGTATCACTGTTTTTTAATCTATTCTCTGTTGATGGAAATCTGGGCTGTTTCCAACTCCTTGCAATTATGAAATGCATCACGATGAACACTGGTGCCCAGATATCTGGCTGTGGTTTGTTTTTTGCCTCTTCCAGGTATATTCTCAGTAGGGGGATTGCTGAATCATATGGTAGCTCAATATTCAACTGTTTTAGATCATGGGAGGGGGCAGTAGAGGTGGGGTAGAAAAGGAGAACAGAACGCAGGGATCTATGTCAGATGGTGTAAGATATGAAAAAATAAATAGTTTATAAACTATCAAGGATTCATGGGGTTGAGGAAACGGGGAAGGAGGGAAAATGAGGAGCAGCTGCTAGATACAAGTAGAAAGCAAATGTTTTGAGATTGGTGAGGGACACAAATGTACAAAAGTGCTTGACACAATGGATGTATGTGTGGATTGTGATAATAGTTGTACACATCCCCAGTGAAATTTAATAATAAAAAAGAAAACAGATAAAAGGATAGAGTTAGAGCAATATGTTAGGCAAGGTTTCTGGAGGATTGAAAAATGGCATATATATAAGAAATATGCCATATATAAGAAACAACTGTGTATCGATGAAGTGGCTTGCCCAGAAAGTCAAGTATATTGATTTGCTCAATTAACCAATTAACCATGAGTTGATCAATTAATATGATCCTTCTAGCCATAGCTTCTTATGTGATATAATTGTGGACTCTGTTCACTTGTGGCTATCATCCCATTTTGGAGTGCATTTGCTACTATATTAACAGGATTAAGGTAGGATTCAGACTTGACTGTCATATACTGTGAACAAAGTTATACTCTATTTCCTTGGGGACATCTTTAAGATTCTACCTTAGGAGAGAGTATAACTTAAAGCACCATCCTTTGTTCTTGCTGCATGAGGTATATATATCAGCACCACTGTAAAGTTCTTGCACACACCACATCGCCAGAAAAGTAATACCTCAATTTCCTAACTGTGATTTGCTTAGGACAAAGACTTGCTCTGGCTTCCAACCATTTATGCTTCTGATTCTTGACCCTGCACTTGGCTTGCCTTTGTCAGACCTTGAGTTTTGAGACTAAACAGCCACTACCACATAAGACATTTCCTCAATGTTTTGTGAGTTTCTGCATGATGTTAGAGTCAATCACAGAACACAGGCAGTGGGTAGTGGGGGAAAGTGAAAGAGAATAACATCTCTGGGGAACTAAATATTTGTGACATAGTTATTGTCACTGGGTGCCATCAAGTCAGTTCCAATACAGCAACCCTAAAGAAGAAAACACTGGCCGGTGTTGTGCCATCCTCACGATTGCCCCCGTGCTGGAGCCCGTTGTTCTAACTGTTGTGCCAATCCAGCTCATTGTGGGCCACCCTATTTGGCACTGCCCTTCTACTTTGAAAAGGACAGGACGTCTTCTCCAGAAACTGGTTCCTCCTGTTAACAAGTCAAAAGTATGTTGCATGAAGTCTCTCCACCCTGGTCTTTCAGTACGCTCCTCTAAGACTGTAATTGAGATGCATCGGTCTGTCTTATTGGGTGTCCAGTTTCATATGCATACAAGGCAATTGGAAACACCACTGATTGGGCCAGGGGCACTACAGTAATCAAAACCATACCCTTGCTTTACAGCACTCTAAAGAGGTCTTATATAGTAAAATTATCCATTGAAATGTGTGTCTTAATTGTTCCTTCTATGAGCACTGATGATGGACCCAAACAAGACAATATCTTTGACAACTTCAGTATTTTCTCCATTTTTCATGACATGAGCTATTCTTCCAATTGTGAGTATTTGGGTCTTCATTCTATGTTGGGTTATAATCTAATGCTTCATCAGCTTGTTGAAGCATTTCAATTGGTATTCCATAAATTTCTTGAGTCTTATTATTGGCTAATACTTTCAGTGTAGTTTGAACTGTTTCACTGATTGTTGAATGATAGAATATACTAGTTTAGTCACAGTGTCTCTGCTCACCAATGCTACCAAATGGAAGAGTAGGTGTAGAATTAGTCGGGCAAAAATTATTTTGTATTAACAAAATACTTGTCATTATTACAATTAGTAATTGTCATTACTACAGTTGGCTTCAATAGAGCTGGGCTCCTTTCCATAGTTATGACCAACTAGAACATGTGTTTGGGGAAAATGATTATAAGGGAAAATGAAAGGCTTTTGTTTTCAACATGGGATAAAGGACAAACAACCACTCCAGGTCTGGCACGCAGGGAAGTGAGGGAAACAGAGTCAACCAATCGTGCACACAGACTCCAGAGATCATGTTCAAAGGCATAGATATAACTTTATTTCAGCCTTTGCAAGGATTATATCTGCTTCGTTGACCAATCGGATAACTTCTTTCACATGCTTCCTTGTTTCCAAACACACCCTTATTAGGTCACAGGTTTGCAGCATGAAAAACCATAGGGCTACACTATGGGCTATGTAAATGAGGTATTTTCAGCTGAGTTATGCACAGGATGAGCCAGCCTGTCCAATTGTCTTACAAAACTATCCTGTCCAATCATATTATAAGACCAACCACCAATCATATTACAGGACACTACCATCCAATCATATAACAGAGTCTTAGTGTCCAATTGTATTATAGGATCTTAGCCATACTATGGGGAAGTTGGAAGCATCCTAAGAGTCTGTATTTCAGAGGTCAAAGCAGGAGGGTGTCAGGTGAGCGGACCTTCAGTCTTATTTGCCTCAAGACTGAAGTTTTTCCCAAGAACTATGGAAACATGGAATACCCAGAATCTTCAACCTGAACCAAGACCAGAATATTCCAGGACACTTGGAAGTGTGAATTTTATCTACCTAAAGATGCATATTACCACTCAGCCACTTCAAGACCACTCCAGGAGCAGCAAAATCCTCCTGCTCTTTCTATGCATCTCCTTCACATTCACAGGTCCCTCCAAGAATGTCCCCACATTTAAAGTTTCTGATATGTTATAATCCTTTACTCAAAGGGTGGGGGGGACTATTCATAGATTTAGAAATGGTGGATAGAGATAAAATTTCTGAGGAATAATCTTGTCTGATACATATGCAAATGCTAAGTCTGGAAAATAACTTATCCAAGTGGAAACAGATTTTTAGATGGCTGCTGAGTAATAGGATGAACCTAGAGTACATTGGCCAAGTACATTGCTGGATCTGCTACATCACTAGAAGTTCAGTGGACCAAGGTAAATTTCTGCTGTTCCTCCGATGTTAAGCAGGGCTACACAAATCGTTTCTATTCATGCCATCCAGGAAGTATTTGATCACTAATGTTGATCCAAGATTTTGAGAAGCTAGATTATAAAGAAGGACGCAGCATCATGATTTCAGAGGAAGGCTTGTTAGCACCCTTGAGTATACAAAGGAAACAGTCTTGCTGTTGAAAGTGAGGAGGAGTTGAAGCAGTTTCTGATGAAGATCAAGATTCTTGCCTTCGGGATAGATCACAGATCTATGTAAGGAAGACCCAAATCCTTGCAACTGAACCAATAGGTCACATCATGATCAATAGGAAAAAAAGACTGAAGTTGCCAAAGATTTTGTTTTACTTGAGTCTGCAATCAGTCCTCATGGAAGCAGCAGTCAAGAAATCAAAAGATACATTGCATTTGGGAAAACTGCTTTACAACACCACTGTAGCATATTGACGAAGAGGGATATTACTTCGAGGACGAAGGTGAACCTGACCCAAACCATTATATTATCCATGGCACCGTATACACATGAAAGTCAGATATTGATAAAAGAAGATAGTAGTAAAACATACATTTGGATTGTGTTTCTAGAGAAAAAATATGGAAATTATCATGAGCAGCTAACAGACAAATCAACCTGTCTTGGAAGAAGTTTGGCCAGATCGATCCTTAGAGTCAATGATGGCAAGATTTAGTTTCATATACATTGGACATAGTGTCAAAAGAATATCTGGAGAAGGACATTGTTCTTGGTAAAGTGGAGGAACAGTGAAAAAGAGGAATATCTTCAAGGAGATGAATTAACACAATGTGGTAGTCTGGGTAGACTAGAGGAACAAATTTCAAAGACAGGCATATGGATATAAGGAATGGGCTTATATTCAAGAGGAACAAGACATTGAGAAAACATCCCAGCCCAGTCCAGCTCAAAGTAACAAGTCCGATATGGACCCATATGCCCAAAATCAGTCCATAAAGTCTCCTTCCGACTCATGAAGTCACAGGTCAGTGGGTACAGCGTCCCAGCACTGAAGGTGGTCTCCCCATGTCTCCTCACTTCCAGGGCTCAGGGTCCATCAACAGCATCCTGTGGTGGCAGAAGCAACTCATCGCTGGCAGAGGCCTCCATGTGGCTGCCCCAGCCTCAGAGGTCCAGCTCCATCAGGACAAAGTCGTGTGGTCTCTCTGCCGGCTCCCCCAGCTACTCAGACGCTGCCATCCTGTGTTGTCTGTGATTAATCGTCTCTGAGACTAACTCCCAACAACTGGGGAAGAAGCTTCTCATCTTCACGAAGGAAATATCACGAAATTTCCCAGAAGTCTCAGGAGAAAGCCATGACGTCATACAGGCCTCATTGGCTACTCAGCCTCATTGGCTACTCAATGGCTATCTCCAGATTAATAGGCTAGATTCCACCCCTACATCGCAATCGTAAAATTAACATAAGCACATGACTGCCACACACAATAACTGAAACCATGCAGTCAAAATAGAAATA
This sequence comes from Nesogale talazaci, assembly GCA_004026705.1. Taxonomy (NCBI): domain Eukaryota; kingdom Metazoa; phylum Chordata; class Mammalia; order Afrosoricida; family Tenrecidae; genus Nesogale; species Nesogale talazaci. The sequence goes on along the minus strand of PVJH01007951.1, from coordinate 44,825 downwards.
ATTTTGAGGATGGCGCAGGAACAATTAGTGTTTCATTCTATTATGTATAGGGTCACTATGGGTCAGATCTGAGTAGAAAGCACCTAAGAATAATGAGTCTCAAAATAAGTGAAAGAAAGGAAGATACTCAATATGAGACAAGGCCAGAGGATAGCTGTGATGAAGGGAAATTTCTATCTCTTCTATCAAAGTTTCTGTGACTACCACCAAATGATTGGTCGAGACTATCCAAATAGGTCATGTGTAACATTAATTGACGTGGTGGGTCAATATAATCTTGAGTCATCTTATGAATGGGAACACAGAGAGAAATTTCAGGACAATCAAGGAAGAAGCAATATCAGTGGGACACATTTCAGAACTCTCACGGAACTGGCAAGGACAAGCTCAGAGGTACAAGTTGCAGTAGCAGAGATATCATGAGACAGATCAAAGAAACCAGTCTGAGATCAGAGACTGAGAGAACGAAATTAAAGAGAAAAAAGGAGCAGCACACAGACTATGAGGTTGTAAGGCAAAACAATAGACTGACTTCCTGACCTACAAAAGCAGAGGCCAAGGGTTCATGTGCTTGAGAGGATGAAAACTAGAGTGGGATTTGGATGTTGGCTGAGGAAATGTATTGCTATGGCACAATGGTTGCATCCTAATATTTTCTGATCCTACCTTATGGTAACTTGTTGATTCCCACACTAAAGTCCCTTAATTGTGAGCATTATCAGTGAGATCTTGGTGTATTCACTGCATTGGATTATTACAATTAACACAAAAGTATAATACTTGGTAGAAATAAGTGGATTTCAAAATAAGGTGGGGAGGATGAAATGTGGCCGCAGGTATGTTCTTTGTCTTGTGCCTACAGGAAAGGCAGAGGAGGCCAGATTTGTCTGCTGTTGCATTTACATACTCTATAAACCAGAACTTACCTAATAGGATAAAATATAAAACAAAGACTTGTGTGGAAATATTTATAACGGGTTACTAACAATAGCCAACAAATAGAAATAAATCAAATGTTAACAAATGATGAATACAGAAATCTGGTGTTTCATTCAATATCAAATTATTCTCCATTCAATAGCACTGGATGCTACTATAGAAAGCTGATGAAATTTAAAATTATTTTGGACAGTAGATAGACAGATGGTCACATATTTTTGGTTTCCAATATCAATTTTAGTATAATCTTTCTAAAGCAGAATTGTCATTTTTGTTGGTCCAGAAAGTAAGACAGATAAAATTGGTTGTAGTCTTCTTCAGGTTCCTTCCAAAAAGGACCCATCAAAGCAGTGACTTCTGAAGTGATAGGCTGAACTAATGAAATTCAAGTCAGAGAGATCAGCTTCCGGAGTTAGGCAACCATTTTTGGTTGTGTTGTTTGTAATTCCAAATAAATAATCTTGATAGAGTTTCTTGAAGAACACAGCTGATCACAAGGGTTTATAGTGAAGATGTTATAAGAAACATGCAAATTGTGTTGGTGTGGAAAAGTCCAAGAAATTATGCAGGGAAAAAATGTTTCGAATTATAACATTGCATCTTATCATTCCAGTAAGGATTATGTGAGGATATTTTTCTTGGAAAACCTTCTCACATCCAATCTAGAACATGCTCTTTTCCCTTCAGACATTTTTTTTGTCAAATAATAATAGTAGTAGTAATAATAATAAACAGAAGAACACGATTTGTCTAAAGGAGGTAAAACAAGGAGCACAGAATATTTTGAAAAAGAGTTAGAGAGATGGAAGCACCGCATTTAGTATTATATTTTTTTCCAAAATGAATACTATTAGGTATATTTTAAGGGTATATATTAAGGGTCTGTTTTATGTCTGAAGTAGTCATGCTGGTACAATAATTATTCATTCAAAGATAAACCAAATTATCTTTGGCTATAATCTTTCAGTAGCCCCTTAAAAGGAAAGACATAATAATCTACTCCTATAAATATTACAGCCTAGGGAATTCCAAAGTGCAATTATATTCTATAAAACATAGAGCCATTAGTTGGCATTGACTTTGAAATTGATTTTGTTTCTGGTTTTAATTTACGACTGTTTCCACAATAAATTACAAATGCTGTGATTTAAAACAATTATGAAGGTCAGATCTTAAAATCAGGTAAAAACCAAGTATTGATAGAGCTGTGTTTCTCTGGTGCCACTTAACTTTTTACTTGAAATTGTTGAGTGACTCGTTTAGGTGCAAGCTAGAATTCAAACTTACAAAATAAGCAGTATCTTGCTGTATAATTCTCATAGAGATCTCTGTTAATGACCTCAAATTATTAGGATCAAATTATCAGAAAAAGACTTTGAGGGATGGGGAAATGTTGAAGTGAAAGAGCTGAACAGAAGATTTCCATGGTGGCTTAAAAAAAGATACAATATGGCTGAGCCCTGGTGGCATAGTGGTTGAGTGTAGGACTGTGGCCCACAGGCTTGGCAATTCAAATCCAGCAGCGGCTCTCCAGGAGCAAGGCTGGATAGCTGCCATGACCACCAGAGGCAGTGATGCAAAATAAAGATAAAAGAAGTATTATTTGAAATAGGTAAATACATGGAGTTAGAATGTCAAAAGAGGAGAACATGCTCAGCATTTCTCAAGGTGAAATGAAAAAGGAAAAGAAATCAAACCTTGTGTTGCAGTATTGAAGAATTCTATGAACAAAAGAATAAGCAGTGCCCAAAGCATTAAAAGAAGATCATAATACTAAACAACGTAATCATACTGAAAATAATTGGCCAGCTTTCAAAAATTTTAGGAAGGATCATATGATAAAAAAGTCCAAGATAAATTGAAGCCATTGAGTAAAATTAAGCTCCCCAAATTGACAGACAACCAAATTAAATGTTTCAGGAAGTATAAGTAGCTCTGGAACTGCTCCTTCTACTTTGTCTAGAAATTTGCAAGAGAGCTCCTTGATCATCTAAGTAAATAGATCAATAGACGTATAGAAAATAGTTGCTACAAAGATGCAAAACTATGAATAACATGATTAATATCACATTCAAATAAAAGGATGTTGAAGATAAATTTTAAATTCTGTAATCTTACTTCACTAATAAATTGTCATAAAGTCAAGGTATATTCAGAAGTGGGTGAGAAATGAGAGAAAGCATTGCAGATATTAGGTGAATCTTAATTCACATTAAAGCTTAAAGCATAGAATAAATAAAACTATTCACCTATATTTTATTAAGTAAAGAAAAGTATCTGTGTGGATCATAACCAATGGTGTGTAACACTGGGGAAGTTTGAATATCAGTATATTTAATTGTGCTCATGAGAAACCTATTAGACCAAGAGACAACCATTCAAGCAGAGCAACAGGATACTCTGGTTAGAAAGCAGGAAATCTGTGCATCAGGATAGAATTTATTCAATCTGTATGCTGAGCAAATAATCCAAGTAACTGGACTATGGGGCAAAAAGGACAAAATTAAAATTAGAGGAAGATTTATTGACGATCTAAAATGCATAAATGACATAACAGTTTGCTGAGTGGGAAGAACACCTGAAGTATTTATTGATAAGATGAAAAAAAACCCTACAGCTTATAGTATTGATAATACTTCCAAGGTAAAGAAAACATAACTTCTCATGACTGGGCCAATAAGCAATGAATAAAGAAAATGTCAACATTGTCAATGGAATTTATAATCAGAATTCATGAGTGTAGTAGTCATGAAATCAAATGGCATATTTCATTGAGCAAATGTGTTTCTCATGAAGCTCTTTAAAATTTTAAAGAGTAAAGATATCAATTTGATGTCTTATGTTTTCCTTACACAGCCATGGTGGTTTCAATGACTTTATATGTATGTGAAAGCTGGAAAATTAATTTAAAAAAACAAAAAAGAATTATTATCTTAAATTATGCTATTGAAAATGAATATCAAGTATACTATGGAATAGAATAAGTCTGTTGGAGGAATTAACACTAGCATTTTTTTAGAAACATGGATAATGATACATGTCTTACATACTTTGGAGATGTTATCAGGAGGGGCCAGTCACTGGAGAAGGTCATCGTGTATGATAGAGAGCAGATGAAGAAGAGAAAATCTATCAAAAAGATGGACTGGCATGGAGGCTCTAAAAATGGAATTAGACATACATAGGAACAATTTTAATGATGGTACAAGACCAGACAATTTCATTCTTTAATATGTAGGATTTGTGGCTGTACTTATGGCCCAATGGGAGACACTTAATGAAAAGAATAGGGGCCGTCCCAGCAGCATCTTGAATCCTGAAGGACTCAAATTGACTTCTGTAAGTAGATTCTTTCATCCTCCAACAAAGTAACTCACACTCCTATTTCCAAAAATAAAATTGACAAGAGTAGAAAAATGTGGAAAATATCAGGTGAACATTTGCTAAATGTAAAGTATTTTATATTAAAACTTTCATTTTTCAAGTTGGAGAAGCTTTTGAGAAAAGATGCTAATGAAGTGAGTTAAAGTACATACAGTAAAAACCAATTTCACAGGTAAAATTATCATCAAGTGTCATCGTGATAAGTGCATTCATAGGTGAAATAAAAACATCTTAAGAATTTAATGGTAAAAGTGTACTTGACATGTTGAAACTAATTCAGACTTTTTTTATAAGTAAGTGTAGGAGTTTGCCTAGATGGAGAAGTTTATTCTAGAAGAAAAGTATGTGCTTTTCTTTTTTTTTTTTTCTTATCGTTATCACTTACTAGCACTGCAATCTGTTAGGCTATTTTACACTTTTGAATTTCCATTTCATCAAGTATAAAATAGCATTAATAAAATAGATTGTCAGTGTTTAGTTAAAATAAGTTAATAAAATATTCATTGTTACTCTGAGAGGTTTTTCATACTGTGGTGACATGTGTATTGTTGTGATGATGCTGGAAGCTATGTCGTTGATATTTCAAATACAAGCAGGCTCACTCACAGTGAACAAGTTATAGCAGAACTTCTTGACTGAGAACGGTTACATAGAGAGAAGACTACTTCTGAAGAATTAGTGACTGAAAACCTTGTTAATAGCAGAACCTTGTCAGATACTGAAAACTATGTGAATAGTGATTGCCAATGTGCCATTGTCAGTTCTAAACCAGAGGATGAGTCCCTCCCCTCAGAAGAGATTCAAAACAGGACTGTGAAAGAGTTGATCTTTCAAAGTAAGAATAACCATAATGATATTCATAGAGTATAGCCTTTAGGATCTTTATTTGCTGAGGGAGCATAACCCCAAATGGGAGGAAACAACTGTAAAAATTAATTGGAATTCAGAATGTACCAGGTATATATCTAGGGATATTAAAAGCCGCCAAAATTAAATCGAATGGATAAAGATTGACAGTCTAGGAACAATTGAGTTGAAACAGATTGGTATTGCACATTTTGAATCAGAATATCATTCAGTTTACTATGCTAGGAATGACAGATTGAAGAGTAATTACATCACCTTCCTCATCGAAAAAGTCAACTCACTATTTTCAACTGCAATATTATGTGTGTTGGTATAATATCTATCCACGTAGAAGGAAATCCAATCAACACAAGTATAAGTCAAACTTAAGTACCAATCACTAAAGCTAGTGGTGCAGAAATTGAAGAATTTTATAAAAACCTCCCATGTGATATTGATCAAACAAGCACTCAAGGCGCATTGATAATTATTAACATTGAAATGAAAAAAAAATGGAAATATAGGAAGCAGCAATATGAAAAGAGACTTTCTTGATAGAAACTAAGCTGAAGATCACATAAATAGAAATTTGCTAGACCAATGACTTTTCAACAATAAAATTGTAAATATATTTCTGTGGACTTACCCAGAAAGAATACATAGGACTCAAATTGACTACAACTTTGGGAAGGGACAATGGAGAAGCTCAATATTCAGAAACTGAAATGAACTCAGAGATCTGAAGGCGGACTTAAGTTGGAAAACTCAAGGTCCTGAAGAAGCTGTAAAAATTTTGGTGGCGGAGCCCCGGTGGTGTAAGTGATTGAATGCTGGACTGCGACCGGCGGGCTTGGCGGTTCAAATCCAACAGCGGCTCTCAGGAGCAGCACTGGGTAGCTCCCATGACCACCAGAGGGCAGTGATGCCCCCCCGAGACATTTTGGAACACTGTTGGTAGGCGGAAAAATATCAATGTCATATTTGTTGTAATACAATATTCAGTATTCTGGCAAACTTGTGACTATCATTCTGTTGCCTTTGGGTTTTATCTATTCCTATCATGGTATATCTCAGAGGTGCTATGGAGGGGGTAAATGTCATTTTAAAGTTGCAATATAAGTTCTTCTGCTTTTCAGTAAATGAAACCCAGGATTAATTAACCTAAAGGGACTAGCAAGTTCAACAAAGGGTTCAGGAAGGGGTGCAAGATGGGGTGGGCAATAAAAGGAACATGATGGCAAGGTAATCAGGAAGAAATTAAATGTTTGGAAGCAATAATAAAATTCTGCTTGATGAGAGTGAACAATCCAGCGGCTCATCATTTGGTTTAATTCCAACATAATAATAAATTGAAAGAAAACAAAACAAGCAAACATAGATCCAGGAAAATGTTTCAGGCACACACTGACTCCAGCTCTAAATTAACAACAATTAGTTCTTACATCATTGTCTTGTGTGAAACTTACCATCAGGATGGAAACACAGAAGATATGGGTGCTATAGCAAAATCTGGTGAAGAAATTATGTGGTACTCAGCTACCAGAAAAAATAGTACCTGGAATTTTTAAGGCTTGTCTATAAACAGCAGTCAGTGAAGTGAGATGTCAAGTAAGTCCACATGGAAGAGACATTCTATCATCAGTCACCAAAGGATTGGGAAGCATACAATTCAAAGTTGAAGGGAGGGACGAGTATCAGAGCCCACATTCTAAGAATCTGTTTTGCAGAAGACTATGGGTAACAATGGGAACCAAAGATTCATTGGTGGAACTATACAGAAAATAGGCCTCTGGTGAGCTTCCTCTAGCCACAACTAGGAGATAGGAGGAAAGAGGTAAGTAAACAGAATACATTAGAAAATCAAAGGCTTTAGTCTGACTTGAACAGTTAAGACTGTCAGTGATTCCCCTTAGAGTGCAGGCTGGTCCTGATCTAGCTTCCAAAATTTTATGTGTTTTTCATTGTACATATTATGGAGTACCTTATAAATGTTATGTCACTGGGAGTCACCCTCTCAAAGTTGGAGAAGCTGTTTTTGTTATTGTGTGTATGGAAATGAAGACTGAAAAACCTATAGATTTAGCAATGCAATAAGGGTTTAGGCGGGAGGATAGTACAGAAGTGGGGATGGGGTAAGGAGTGACAACGTCAATTGGGTCAAACAGGAAAAACATGCTTGGAAGCTGATTATCGTAGTAAAGGTACAATTCTTCTGGACATGATTGAGCTTTGGAATGATTTAATATATGTATTAATGCCAATTAATAAACAAAATTGTGTAAAACCTTGGAGTTAAAGAATCAAAAAGGAAGAACATGCTCAGTATATCTTAAAATCAAAAAATTTAAGGTTCAATTGCAATACTGCAAGATTAAATTGATGAAATATTCAACTGTGTAGGATGCATCAAAGAAGATGGAATAGTACGTAATTATTATACTGCTGGACACTCAACCATATCAAGAGGTAGCATATGATGTAGAAGCAAAGGGAGTGAATAAGAAGTCCAAGTGACATTGAAGACATCGGCTAAAAACAAGCTGTAAGAACTGACAGAATACCAAATGAAATGTTTACACATACTGATGGAGCACTGACAGCACAGCTTATATATGACAGGAAACTTGGAAGGTACTCCATTTGTCGGACCATAAGATGCACATTTTTTCCCCAAAAAACTGGGAAAAATGAGGATGCATCTTAGAGTCCGAAGGTGTGGTATCGCATAACATTTGTCTATGGTCCCAGGTGTCTGCTTACTGTCAGCTGCTCTTTGCATGCTGTGGATTGCTGTGGGTTTGGGGGAGGCCCTGCCTCCGGGATTCTCAATGTCAGTCAGGTCACATGATGGGCACAGTACACCCCTCCCCTCGTTTGTTAATGAAAGTGATGATTGCTCTTAACACCACTGCTTAATTTACTATGTGATGGTAAATATTACCATATTTTGCTTTATTTTAGTATACTGGTATTATTTAGTTTAGATATGATTTTTGTTTTCCTGCTTTAAAAACTGGGTGCATCTTTTGGTCCAAAAATATGGTAGCTACCTGGCCATCTGAATGGAAGAAATCAGTATTTTTACCCATTCCAAAGAAAGGCGATAAAACAGAATGCATAAATAATAGAGCAATATCATTTATGTAACTTGCAAGTAAAATGTGGAAGATCTTCCAAAAACAGTTACAGCAGTAAATTGACAGGGCACTATAAGAGGTTTGCAATGGATTCAGAAGAGGCCATAAAAAAGGGATATCATTGCTGATGCCAGGTGTAGCTTGGCTGAAAGCAGAGAACAACAGAAATATGTTTATTTGAATTTCATCGTCTATAAAATGGCATTCCACTGTGCAGACCACAACAAGCTATGAGTAGTCTTTAGATGAAGGGGAATTTCAGAACACTTTTTTGAATTTACTTTGAACTTGAAAAGGATTAAAAGGCAGTTGTGCAAACAGAACTGGTCTAGGTATGTCAGAGTTGTATCCTCTCACCATACTTATTCAATCTCTAAGCTCAGAAAATGAGAGAATCTGGCACATATGAAGCAGATCGTGATATCAAGATTGTAGAAAGTCATGTTAACAACCTGAAATATGCAAATGACCATATCTAACCCTGAAATTGAGGAGTACTTGAAGCACTTCCTGATGCAGATCAAGGATTACAGTCTTCACTCTGCACTGCAATCCACTGCAAAGAAAACTCAGATCCTCACAAATAGATAAAAAATGATAAGCAAAGAAAAGTTTGAAATTGACAAAGATTTCATCTTGCTTGGATCTGTAGTAATGGAAGCAACAGCACAGGGAACACTGTAAATCTGCTTCACCATCTTTTATGAAACAAGGTTGTTACTTTGAGAACTAGGATAGGAATAATCCAAGCAACGTAATTTTAGTTGCTGTTGTTGTTGCACTATAAAAATTTTTTAAATATTTTTATTTGAAACTCTTACAGATATTACAAAAATCCAATAATTCAATTAGATCAAACCTAATTGTACATTTGCTGCCATTGTCTTTTTCAAAACATTTTCTTTCTTCTTGAACTATTTGATATCAGCTCCCTTTATCCTCTCCCTCCCTCCCTCATCCTATGATGAAGGAACACTTATTAATATATTATTTACTATTAGAATTATTATTATTTCCATATCTTACATGACCCAACGCATCCACTAACCTACAGTTCTGTTATCCATTCCCCTGGAGTGGCAATATACAGTCAGCATTTCTATTAGTTCACCCTTAGCCCCTTCACTCTCATTATTTGTGTAACCTCAGGGAATCACTACTCCCATTGCTGATTATGAAGGGTTTCTGTATCTAGGATTTCATGCATCGAATGATCTTAATTATACAAATGAACACACACAAGTGTAACAGGATTAATGAAGTAAAGCTAAGACCATAATATAAAGGGAAATAAATGTTAAAAAAAAAACAAGAGGATATGTATTTCATTAGTGCTACACTGCACTCTCGATATATCTTCTCTTTCCATGCGGCCCTTCTAAAAGGTCCTGTCCAGTTATCTGAAAGGTGGTTTGGGGTCTCCACTTTGTCCATGTTCTTTCAAGTCTGTTTGATTGTGCTTTTTTGAACTTCTGATACCTCTAACCATCAAGATCCCATGATCACACAAGATGGTGTGCTCTTTTGATGTGTGCTTTCTTGCTTCCCTGGTAGATGGCCACTTTTTAAGCTACAAGCCTTTATGACTTCAGACACTAAATATTTTAATAACCAGACACCATCAGCTTTCTTCACTGCATTTGCTTATGCAACTATTTGATCTTCAGAGATGATCTAGGAAAGGCGAGTATCATACATCTCCCCATTATTAGAATAAACCATTCTTGTACTGATGTAAGATTTGCTCAGAGAGGCTCAAAATCCATCTGCTTTCTTGTTGTATTTACATATATATGAGAGGAGATGCCAAAATTTTTTTCAAAGCTATGTATTTAAATTCATTTTACAAAGTAACCTTATCACCTTCAAAGTACTCTCCATTAAGCTTTATTTATTTGTTAAAGTTTCCATTTCATCCTTGGGGATGTATTTCAAACTCATCTGTTTGGATGGCTGACAGCACCTCACTCATCATGTTTCTTTTTCTACATCCTTTTCTACATTATCGAATCATTGTCCTTTCATGGTCCTCTTCATTGGAAAAAAAATAAAAAACTGCATGGAGCAAGGTCAAGTGAGTATGGTATGTGGGACAAGAGAGGCATGCTGTTTTTTGCTAAAACTGGTGCACTGAAAGGACTGTCTTAGCAAGTGCATTCTCTTGGAGGCAAAAGCAGTCCCCCATCTTACACAAATCAGGACTTTTTGTCACACAGTTTTATGATAACTTTTTAGAATCTCTAATTAGAAAGTTTCATATGGCAATTACATAATCTGTCAAATAGTGAAGGATGGAGTCTAGCCTGTCAATCAGGTTACAGATTGATGACTTCATTTGGAAGCACGAAGGAGAGAGGTAGTTCGTAGGAGGCTATGCAGGCTCACTGTCTGCTGGGTAGTCCTCAGGAAAAGACACAAGGAACTATCCTAGAGCTCTTGAGCTAGAGGAGCACTGTGGAGACCCACACCAGCACTGAGATGCTTCTACTGCCATTGGATCCATAAGACCTTCCACCCACTGAGCTGTGATCTTCCAGTATTTGGCATCACTGCATGTGTTGTGTGAGTCTGAAGAGAAATTTAAAGACTGGTAAGGAAATATGAGCTAATATTGACTGATAGATTTGATCTGGACAGGACTGGCATATTTCCTTGGTATTCAATCATTCCTGTATACAAAGCTCTTTTTTATAGCACATGAGTGTCTCTAACTTTTTTTTTTCTAGTCAAGATTAACAGTCTGACTTGTGGGACAAATTAAGTGCACAGTGAGTTGATATTTTAATTCCTTTGAGAAGTTGACAGATGTCCAGACAAGATTTGTCATCAAGAAACCCTTCACCTTTTTTTTAAAAAAAAGAAAACTACTGATACAGTTGAGTTTTTCCCATTGTACTATTCTTGTAAGCTGTTTGCAACACCACAATGCTTTCTGTGGCAACAACATTTCACAGCTGTAGGCTGTTCCCTTACATTGGCCATCGTAAAATAAAGAGTTTTGAGTGAAACTGCTTTTATGAAAAAATTCACTGTGACCACAGAGAACCTTCCTAGGTAATACAACCGGGTGCACCAACTCAGAGCAAGTTGGATTGATGCTTGTCTAGGGAACAGAGAAGGGGTCACTGTTGAGTTCCTGCAGCTAGTTTATGAAGCTTCTTCATGGGCCTGGGATTATGACCACCCTTAGACATCAGTCTGGGGAAATTACAGAACCCTGGCAGGGTTCAGTTCTCCAGCAGGGAGAGGAGTAGCAGGTGACATCACACTGCACTTACCAGGGATACGGTAAGTCCATGGGCAGATGTGGTGAACTTAGTACATCACAGTGAGCCCTCGAATTGCACTGTGGGAAGTCTGAACCACACACACAGGATACTGTGATTCTCTTTTCAGTATCTGGCCTCTTAATATTGGCCTCCTTATCTCTTATTTTTTGTAACCTAATAACGGGAGCACTGAGTGGGTGATTCTACCTGGATATCACCTTGAGATTCCTCACACAATATTATTTTCAAATACCTAATATTCATGCTAAAGTTAAACATTAAGAAGGAAGGCCAAAGAAGAATCATTGCATTTGAATTATGGTGCTTACAAAGAATATTGAATGTATCTGGGAAAAAAACAATTGTGTCTAAGAATAAATTCAACCAGAATGCTCCTTAGAAGTAAGGATGGGGAGATTTCATCTCAAATGTTTTGAACAAAATGGCAGACTTTCTTGTCCCTGAAAAAGTACATCATGCTTGGTAAAGTAGAGAAGGTCAAGGAAAATGACAACGAGCCACAACTGATGGACTGACCCAGTGACTGCAAGTATGGGCTGGAATATGGCACTGTGGCAGTCATGTGCTTATGTTAATTTTATGATTGAAATGTAGGGGTGAAGTCTGGCCTGTTAATCAGGAGAAAGCCATTGAGTAGCTGATGAGGCCTCTGTGTGGGCATGGCTTTCACCTGAGACTCCAGGGAAATCTCGCGATATTTCCCTCACATTAAAATAATGACATTTCTTACCTAAAACCTTTTCCTCGATATTTTGAGAGGGATATCAAAATGAACGGATTACAATAAAGCTTATTTTGGGAGTCTGTGTTAATGTAGGTAAACCAGGGAAGCAAATCCACAGAAACTCATATGTATAAGGAAGAGACTCATATAAAAAAGGCAAGTGTCCATTAAGAAAGCATCCAGTGCTGTCCAAACACTTAAGCCCAACATTAGCTAATATGTCAGACACCGATCTAAGAAGTCCTCCCCAATCTCACAAAATGCATGCAGTGTTCAAGACTGCAGGAGGAAAGTCAAATCAGTGAGTGTGTAAGCATCTCAGTGCTGATAGGGGTCTCCCACCTGCCTGCTCCTCCACCCAAGGTTTCATCAGGGTAGGTCCATGTGACTTCCTCTCAGGGATGTCTTGCAGGAAATAAGACTTGTCAGCTGAAGCAAGGAACTGACTGGCTAAAGCAGCTGCAACCTGGTCTAATCATCAAAAAACAAGAGACTCACAACTAGAAAGGAGGGGTTCACCAAATCACTTATCTGTCTGCCCTGCAATTAATCCCACATGTGTTTATTGGCCAAGTTGGCACAATAAACCTTAACAATCTCAGGGTCATAAAAACCCAATAGTGATAATCATGGGTATAAAATAATTTTTTGGGGGGCCATCACTGCCATGTGGAGGGAGTGGGAGGCCCAGCCTCGCTCCTGGAGAGATGCTGCTGGATTTAAACTGCCAAGCCAGTGGGCAGCAGTCCCGCAATCAACCACTACACCACTGGGGCTCAGACTTATAACACAATCTTTTAAATAAAATCTCTTATACAAATGTTGTTGGATTGCTATTAAAAGTAACTTTAGCAAAATCACATTTTAAAGTGTCTGCATCTAGGCTATTTAGGAAATTTGTATTAATAAATTGAAATATTTATGACAGTAGATGCCTTGAGATTTACTGATGATAAACATCCTATCATAATAAGATAAACCTTCCAGGTTAAGAAGTATTTATAAATTATGAATTTGCATTACTTTCCTTTTCCTACTATAACAAATCAATGTAAACATTAGTGACTTTGAGGCATATTATTTTCTTATTTCTCAGTTCTGAAAGTCAGGGTTCAAAATTGGTCTATTTCAATAAATATGTTTTGAAGAGCTATGCTTATTTTCTAGATGTTTTAAGAAAATTATCACTTTAAAAATTTTTTCCACATTTCTATTTTCTACAGCCTAACCAAATTTCATTTTTAAAACTGATCATACCAATTTCATATACATCCTGTTAAATTGTTATTCAGAATAACAAAATATTAGTACATCCATAGTATTCTACTAATTTGGTAAGTTCTCATTGTGAACGATTGACTACTGGTATAATAGTGATTACATTCTTTCTTTTAAAATGATTCAATTTTATGCAAACTTGATCAAAATCTTTACTCATTTGAGAAAATATATTAAAGATAGCTAATAACTCATTTTCCACCAACAAATATAAACATATTAAAATATTTCAGTGATCCAGGAGAAAATGTATGTTCTGTATAAAGGGATCAATGAAGTAAGAAAATCAAGTGGTCAGCCACACCACATAATCTTTGTACATTTTTTTAAAGGAAGAAATCATGTTAGGTAAAGGAAAAATTCACAATTAGATTTAGGTTTCTTTTTAAAATCTATGTTCAAATACAATCAATTATTATCTAATTTAGACCCGGTCATCTCATTCAATGAAGCAAACTCACAAAATGTTGACTGGCAATGCATACATTGCCTATCATCAACTAAGTACAAATAAACAAATGACTTCCTCAAAACAAGAATCAAAGTTTACAAATAGTACAGAAGCTATGGTTACCAAAATAAGGATACCTACTATGAATTCCATGGCTCTGGCAAATGTCCTATGTTATCATTTTTTTCTTCAAGGACAGACTACATAAGCAGTCACCTACTGTTTCACCCACTGCAAGTAAAGCTGAGTGCTTTCAGCCAAGAGGCTTACTTTTGGAGTAGTGTGCCTCCAGGTACTTAATTGGGGGAACTCTTTCATGCTGACCTATATAGTTAGAACTGAGTGTCTTTTAGCTAAATTTAAGTTAATGTGATGCTCATTGGTATTTATCAGAAACACTAAAAGATCTTTGTTATATTGTTTTAGAGGGCCAGAGGATAGGGATGACCACAATTAAGAGACCATGGGCTAGGGAGAGCATGTCTGAGAGGATAGTTAAGCAGAGGCTGTCCTGGTAAAATGACTATATCCTGAACATTTGTAATCAGGAATCGCAACCTATTAACTTCCCGAATAGACCCCATAATTTTGATAAGTGTCTGTGAATTCTGTCTTTACTACAACTAATTATCAAACACTGCTGAGAAGTAATGTGCAATTGTTGAGACATAAGGTGAGAAAGAATATCAGTAGAGGGATGAAAATCTTACCTCTGACTCACAGACGTGGCCTTAGGTTGCTATGATTGAATTTCTTTTCTTCTTGTAAGTCAGATGAGGATGTACAATACAGTCTATATTTCTTTTCTACACATATAAAAATCAGAATTTAATAGAAAATGGAGAACTAAAATATTGAGAGTAATTGTTTAGCATTTAAGATGGACACCAATAAAAAAAAACTTCTGAGAAGTAAGCACATAATAATTCTGATTTCTAAATATTTTCCATATTTAAATGTAAATTTCAATGGCTATAAACTATGAAAATATAATAAACACATAATATTTTATTCAATCAATGTCCTCATGGGCTTTAATAAGCTGTATGCAAATTATTAAATAAATAATGCAGCAATTAAATTGTTCTATATAATGAGTTACATCTTTTTTGATGGGAATAATTTTTTAACAGCAGAAATCCTTATTTAAGATATAATAATTTGCCTAATTTTTGCAATTATTAAGGTACGTCTATCTAGAGAAGATGGGCAGGTTAAATAATTCAGAGATGAAAAGAACAGGGCCAATGGTTCAAGGAGGATATGGGAAAAGAAAAGGGGGGAGATAGGAATGGGGTGGTGATCAAGGAAAAGAGAAAAACAAAGTGAACTAAAATCAATGGAAAGAAAAGTGTAGGATGCCTAGTGGTACTTAAACAAAGGCAATGTAGCAGCGAGGAATTACTAAACCTGAATGAAGGCTGAACATGATGGGGAGACAAGAGGAAAGTAAAAAGAAATGTAGGAAAGAATCTGAAGGTAAAGGACATTTTTAAAGATCTAAATACAGACATGTACTGTGCTAGCCTGGGTAGACTAAAGAAACAAATTCATAAACTCCCATATAGATATAGTGGAAAAATTTACATGCAAGAGGAATGGAACATTGAGAAAGCATCCCAACCCTGTCCATTCCAAGATCATAAGTCTGATATTAGCCCATATGTCTGAAATCAGTCTATAAAGTCTCCTTCCGACTCACGAAGCATGTGCAATGACACCAGGACAATCACAGATCAGTGGGTGCAGAGTCTTGTGTATCCAGAGGCAGTAGAAGCATCCTGACACTGGCAGGGGTTTCCCCATGGCTCCTCATTTCCAAGGCTCAGGGTCCATCAGCAATATCCATTGGCAGTACAAGTATCTCAGCACTGGCAGGGGTCTCTCTGTGACTTTTCCAGCTTCAGAGGTCTTGTTCCATCAGTGTAAACCCATGTGACTTCTCCGCCAGCTCTTAGGACTCAGGGTCTATGCTGCCATCTTGTCTTGTCAAATCCCCAAGAAACTGAGTCTATAGTCTCTCACTTCCATGGGAGAATTATAGCAAGATTTCCCAGAATTCTGAGAGATAGCCATACTCACACAGAGGTCTCATTGGCTATCTCCAGATTGACAGGGTAGACTCCACTCCTATACTCCCAATAATGAAATTGACACCCAAGTAATGACCACCACATGTACATATGTACATATGTATGTACATATGTGTATATATATACATATATACATGTAATAAGAGGTGAATAGAACTATTTAATCATATCTATATGTTAAGAATTAAGGTTTGCAGCTGGACATGGAATCTCAACTCAAGTATTCCCTCAACATAAGAACATTTTGTTCTACCAATCCGGCATTCTGTGATACTCATCTTCCGGACATGATCACTGAAGACAAAATGGGTGAATGAGCAAATGTGGAGAAGAAAGCTGATGGTGCCCAATTATCAAAGTATATAGCATGTGGGATCTTAAAGGCTTAAAGATAAACAAGTGGGCATCTAGCTGAGAATCAACAAAATGCACACCATCTTGTGTGCACACCAACCTGCATGATTACGAGATGTCCATGGCATGAGGTTTCAGACATCTAAGACCCAGAAAAAAAACATACCCAAGATAAACAGAGGCAAGGCATGGAGTGGAGACCCAATGCCTACGTGTAGACAATTGGACAAC
The DNA here is from genome assembly GCA_004026705.1 of Nesogale talazaci. Lineage (NCBI taxonomy): Eukaryota > Metazoa > Chordata > Mammalia > Afrosoricida > Tenrecidae > Nesogale > Nesogale talazaci. The sequence continues at coordinate 28,098 of PVJH01007951.1, read as the reverse complement.
CCCTCACAGAGGGCTCACAGGAAAGAGATGAACTAGTCAGGGTGCAATATAGCACCGATGAAATTACTTTCCTATAGTTTTTTTGTGCTTCCTTCCCCCTAAATCATGACTTCAAATTTACCTTAAAAATTGGATTAGATGAGCACATGCACCGTGATCCAAATATCAGACTGAAACAAAAGGAATCCAGAGTAGATAATCTCCTCAGGGCTAATAATGAGAGCAGAGATGCCAGGAGGTCTAGGGGAATAGAGGGGGGGAAAGGGAGTGGGAGAGGGAAGGAATTGGGAGCTGATGTCAGGGGCACAAGTGGGAAGACAATAATGATGGCAGCATATGTACACATTCTTTTGTCATATTGGATGAATATAAGGTTTGTGATAAGACATACAAGAGCCTTCAATAAAGGTTTTTTTTTTTAATTTAAAGGACAAAGAGAGAGGGATGTGAGAAAAGTAGTGGAGAAGAGAGACTGCAATCACTATCCATGTAAAATGTCCCTTAAGATGTAAATACCGACATTATGGATGATGTATATATTGTGATTTAGAGCTGTATGAGCCCCCAATATAATTATGTTTTAAAAGATATAGACATCATAACATATGCCTTTATCTATAGCTATAGCTGTATCATCTATATCATATATATAATCATCTATCTCTATCATCTATCTCTATTACATCTATATCCGTATCTATATCATCTATAGCTATATCATCTATACACAAGTATCTATATAATCCTAAAGTTATTTACAAGAGTTTCTCAGGTATTATTAATTAATGTAAAATTTCCATTCAAGTTCATTTTATTTATTTAAATCAGGAGAGTTGTGGGATTGAGCATTATTTATATTTACCCTAAGCTTCCTGATATTTTCTCATTGAAACTTTGCTCCAATCAGCAATATTCCAACAAATATACCAATGGTTCTCAATCTTCCTCATGATACAACCCTTTAATACAATTCCTCATGTGGTGGTGACCCAGGACCAAAAAATTATTTTCATTGCTACTTCATAACTGTAATATTGCGATTGGAATGAATCGGGTGACCCCTGTGAAAGGGTTGGTTGACTCCCAAGGGGTCATGACCCACCAGTTGAGAAACGCTGGCATATACACTCACACATCCATACACAAAATCAGAGGTCACATTATGTCTTCGATGCCTGGTTGTGATTCTTTTATATTTTACCAAGTCGGGTTTAGGAAAGATGAACATTCTCATCTTCATTGGTTTAAAATGCCATAGCTGAAAAAGGAAGGATTTCCACCTCACTCTTTAATCAATTTGTCATTTTGTTTTTGGATGCCATCTAGTCAATTCTGATCTGTAGTGGTCTTATGCATTAAAAATCGCAACATTTCCGGGGCTGAGCCCTGGTGGCGTAGTGGTCGTGCGCGGGACTGCGGTCCACTGGGATGGAGGTTCAATTCCAGCTCACAGGAACAAAGGCTGGGCCTCCTACTCCCACCACCAGAGGGCAGTGATGCCTAAAATAATATCAGAACAGTTCCTTGATCAAAGATTCTCTTTGAAGAGAATCTGCTGGAGGAGTTAAACTAGATGGCGAGATCAGCTCAGAAGCTTCAATGCATACTGAAACTATCAGAACCAGTAATGAAGATCCACCAGTGTAACATATTGTAGGCTAACACTCCAGAGACCAGATGCAGTGGCCCGGAGACCACAGGAAAGAACAAAGGAGGAAAGAACAAAGGGGTAGCAGGCTGACTTCCTGCCCTACAGAGGCAGAGGTCAACAGACCACTTTGTTGAAAGTCTGTAAATCAGAAAGAGTTTTGGCTCCTTGGTGAGGAGAGGTATTTCCATGAAACACTCGATGAAAAGACCCTTACTATTTATTGATCCTGACTTACAATAGCCTGCTAAGTAATAGCCTTACAATAGACTTACAATAGCCTTCCCTAAGTAATCTCTTTAATCACGAATATTGTTTGTGCGATTGGTCATTGCAATGGATTTTCCAATCCAGTAGAAGCGTAGAGAGTAGTAGAAGACTTAATGATGTCACAATAGGTAAAAAGAGATGCAAAATAGAGAATTAGTGAACTCTTCCTTGTGACAATCAGGCTTAGGGGTGAGTTTTCCTTCTTCCTTGTATAGTTAAGGAGTCAAATCTGCTCTCCAATCTTGATACTCAAACACTATATTTCTTCCACTCACCAAAGACTGTATTGTTTATTAAATACACCAAGTAGACATTTTTTGTTTATGCAGGAGTCAGAATTTCTAAGTGAAAAGATAAAGTAGAAAAAATATGATAACTCTAAATGAAGGAATGATATGGAACAGACGTAGAAATAAAAAGAAGTGAAACATTTTCTGAGTAAAGCAAAATTATTTCCAAAGGAACTAATATGTGAACATATTTTAAAATAATGTGTAATAGTTCACTAGATAGAAGTATAAAAATAAGGTATTACAAAGTATAAGTAGCATATTCAAGAACTCCGAACTGTGATTTGATTTGTAAGGCCTGAAGACCACTGAGTTTGTGGGTTTTGTTATAAATAGATATTGTGAAAGAGAGATAGACTATCCTGAATATGAAAATCAAAGTGAGAATCAATATTTGAAGCATCTTATATATTAAATAGGAAAATTTAGGTTTTGCTTGGCTAGGCAATTGGCAAATAATATAAGCTTTTGAGCAAGAAACAAATACATAAAGCATTTTTTAAGAATAATAAAATTGATCATATTAGGGTGTATCTTTGCTGTGAAGGCCATAGCCCACATATATTAGGTTAGGAGAATCAAGATCTCAAGTCTAAATTTTCTCTCTAATATTTATATTAGACATATGCCGTTTAAATAAATAAGTTCAACCATCATTATTTATGAGAAAAAAGTGTGATGGGGTGCAGAAAAATGTTGCCTGATCTGTGACTCAGTCACTCCTGACTATGGTGGAAAGTGCAGTACTTTGATTTTGCACCAGACACAATGACCTACAGGACTTTGGGCACAGCTTCTATATAGAATGGAAAAGAAAGAACAAAATACTCATAAATATATGTAGTAAGATATATTATTAGGACATATGAAAAGAATAAATATTATCAATTTGCAAGTAATTTTTAAAGTCCTATACTTTTTAATTTTTTCCAATATCTTATAGGTCGATGTTTAAGGAATTTAAAAGAAGGAACATGAGGCTTGGTTTTCAGAAAGTCCATGTTCAACCAGGAATTCAAGCACATGCCACTGCCACTGGGAAGACTGTGACTCCTGGTGACGCCTTAGGACAGAGCACATCTGGTCTATAGCGTTCCTGGGGGAGTACATTGTGGTCTTTCCAGGGAGAGACAATATCATCTTCTCCACTTTATTATTGCTTGTGTCAATATTGCTTGCTTGATGCTATATAAAACTAACGTTCTTTTTCTGCTTCCTTCCTAAATGCCATAAACAACTTGGGCAAAGAAGCAACAATACTTCACCTTGGTGGACTGATCCTTTTACAGTCCGGGCTAGCCTGATATCATAAAACCTTCACATAATTTGACTTGCGGGTTGTAGCCTGTTACACCTTCACCACAGCATTAACCATTTTCCAGTCCTGTGTCTGTCTCACCTGGTATGTTTGAGCCCATTGTTTCAGTTCTTGTGTCAATTCTTGATCTACCTCTTTTTAGGGGACCTATGTCATTTTCATAGGGACTAGTGTCTCCTGGTAACATGTCCAAAGTATGTGAGGCATGATCTCTCTGTTTTCTCTTCTGTGGAGTATTCTGACAGTACTTCTTCCAGGACATAGTTGTTGGTTCTTTTGACAGTACATGGTTCAATATACATACCAGACACTGTATTTCAAATGCAGTAAGTCTTTTCTGCTCTTCTTTATTCATTGAAGATGAAATTAGACATAACTTATGGTGTACTTTATCACGGATACTTTTGCAATTAATATATTTTCCTTACATATCAAAACTGATGTTTCACTTGCTTCTTTCTCTCTTTTTCTCTCTGAGTGATCTTTTCAACTTTATTCTATATTAATCTTCCAGATAATTTTCTTATTTATTGAATGAGTAATTTAAATTCAGATAGCTGTATTTTTCTCTAAATATTTGTTTCTTATTTTTTTTAGCAATTATGAATATAGTTATCTTATAAAACTTGTGTAATTAATAAGGGAGGAATTTATGTGTATTTTTTCATCTCAATCTCTCAAAGAAGCCTAGACACTATGCTGTCTCATTTAAATCTGATAAAATAGTATATATCTTTTTATCTTGCTCCTATCCTGTACCTAAGGGAAAAAAGAAGCAATCCTTTGGCAGCATAGCAGTCAGGTTATGGAGATGCCAACTGAAAATGGACCAGATAGCTAAGGTTTCCCAAACATCAGCCATTAGTTAGACTGATCGCATCCTGTGATCTTCACACATTTAATTCTCACACACAATTCAAAACAGAGAATAATGACAATGTCCCTACGGCCAATATCTAAAAGGGTCACTAATTTGAGGCATCTACACTTGAGGAATACCTTTCTACATCTGAGTCTTTAACATTGTGTTATCTTCAAAGAGAATTGGTGAAGCTAGTCCTATAATTTAGTATTCAAAGTGCTACAATAAAAGAGCACAACAGCACCCCTGAGAAATAGCTAGCGTTCTCCATTGCTAAGCAAGCAAAGCTGAGGTATTCAATTTAAAAAAAACAAACCTATAGTCATCAACTTATAAAAAGAGGGGTGGGGCTCTTAAAATGCTAACAGCTTTCTTTAATGTTGTCCTGATTTGTAGCCAAATGATTGGAATTATGGTAGAGAAATGTTTATCACAATAAACCTTTCAATAAATCCATGCACATGAAGTAACTGTAATCAAAAGTTCCAGGTGATTAATTTTTCTCTTTAATGGACACAAAAAGAAAAAATATGCTCAGGTAAACGGTCTATTGTTTATCTTCAGGCTTTCAAGATCCCAGATATATCCTTTGATGGCTGGGCACCAGCAGCTTTCTTCACCACATTTGTTTGTGCACTCATTTTACTTCAGTGATCGTGTTGGGTCAGTGAGCCTCGAGGAATGCCAGAGTCATAGAACAAAGTGTTCCTGCATTGAGGGAGCACCAGGGTGAGGGCCCAAGGTCCACTTGCCACCATAATATTTGGCCTATATATATGTTCCTAAATTTATTCCCACCTTATAATAGATAATTGTATCTATGTATGGACATACCTATATTTAGACCTCTGTAAGTGCCCTTTGCCTTCTAGCTCTTTCCTTTATTTCCTTCCATCTCCTTCCTGTCCCACCATCATGTTCCACCCTCATTGGCATTTCTCACAGATTCATTGTCCTTGCTTAATCCCGACCACAACCACACAGAAGAAGCACAACAGCCAGCGTGGTCACATGGTGGTGAAAGTGGTGAAAGACCTAGGCAATAGACATCAAATGCCGGGGGGGGGGGGGACAAAAACATATATCACTGTGTGCACACATCCTCAACGTGCCCACTGAGGACATGTGGGAGCATGAGCAAGATTGTTGAAGAAAGCAAATGGTGCCCAGCTATTAAAAGATATACCATCCGGGGTCTTAAAGGCTTGAGCATAAGCAAGCAGCCATCTAGCTCAGGAGCAACAAAACCCACCATAAAAGAAAATGGCTTGCCTGTGCGATCATGAGGTGCTGAAACAATCAGGTATCAAAGAACAAAAATCAAAATCAATGGACCAATTGACTCCCGATATCACTGAAGACAAATGGATACAGAGGCAAACAGAGTAGAAGAAACGATGGTGCCCAGTGACCAAATGATTGAATGCCTGGAGTCTCAAAGACATGAAGATAATCAAGTCGCCATTCAGCACAGAAACAGCAAAACCCACATGGAAGAAGCACACCAGCATGTGTGATCAAGAGTGGCCGAAGGGAGCAGATATCGAGCACCAAAGAACAAGAATCACATCATTACAAAGGAAGGGGAGAGCAGGGTGGGGACCTAAGGTCCACTGGTGGGTAATTGGTCACCCCTTTACAGGGGAGTCACAGGGAGGAGACAGATCAGTCAAGGTGCAGCCAGGCAGAGATGATGCATACAAGTTTCCTCTAGTTCCTAAAGCCTTCCTCCCCATCCCCCAATCATCATGGTCCCAACTCTACCTTACAAAGCCAGATGGACTGGAGAAGGTACACTAGTATAGAGGGGAGCTAGAGATATGGGGAAACCAAGATGGATGAACCCCTTTGGGTCAATGGTTAGATTGGAGATGCTGGAAGAGTAGAGAGAAGGGGGAGAAGAGAGAAAGAACCAACTGCAAGGATATACACATAAGCTCCTATTTGAAGAATGGGCATCAAAGGAGTGGGTTGGGGGAGCGGTCAGGCAGTATAATATATGACAGAACAAAAACAATGTATAAAGTATTGAGGATTGATGGGGAGGAGAGAGCAGGGGAAGAGGGGAAGGGATGGAAAAGCCAATACTAGGGATTTAAGGGAAAAGGCAGACGATGGGAGAACAATAATAGAAGTGGACATGTGAGGGTGCTTGACACAGTATGCTTATTTATGTATTGTGAAAAATGATGTATGAGCCCCCAATAAAATGATTTTTTAAAAAAGGAAAATCTGCTTAATGACATTGGTGATCTTTTCTACTAGCCAGTCAAAATTTGTGTTGTCCATGTAAAAATCTCATGATGACAAAAGTGAAAAAATAAATCTCAAAGTTCTAATAAATTTGGAATTAAGGACAATAGAAAATTAAGACCAAAGGAGAACTGATTCATTAGAATTATGTTATTGGCAAAGAATATTGAATATACTATGGACTGCCTAAAGAATCAACTTTAAAATCCTGGAAGAAATACATAGTCAGAAAGCTTCTTTGAATATAGGATGACAGACTTTCTCCTTGCTTAGTTTGGACACATCACCAGGAGGGGCACTGCCTAGAGGATAGTAGCTTTTTGGAAAAATAGTAAAGCAATGAAAACAAAGGGAATCTTCACTGAGATGGATTTATACCCTTGCTATTACAATGAACTCAAACACACAAGTTGTAGTGAGGATGGTGCTCAACACAGCAATGTTTTTGCTATTATGCATCAAGGTTCTATGACTACAGTCAATGATATGGCACTATTTGTAATAACATTACTAAGAGCAGTGACAGGCATTGAGGAATTTGATGTGGACTGGTGGCATAGTGATGACAAGTTGGACTGCAATCCAGAAGCTTAATCTTTTGAAACCACTAAAATAAGACTGCTTTGCAGTGTTTTATGGTGTTCTACATCCATAGACAGTGTCAGTCTCACAGGGCAATTCTACTTTCTCCTATAGGGTCACTTTTTGTCAGCATCAACTCGATGGAAGTGAGTTGAAAAGGAAAGTGTGCTAGAGGTGCAGTTGCTTAAGCATTGAGTTTATAACAAGACTGGTGGTTCAAATTCACGAGGTTCTCTGTGGGAGGAAGAAGACATTGTCTGTCCCCGAAAAGACCACGATTTACCTTCTGTCCCTGGATCTTGTCTTTGGTTAAGTCTCCCACGTAAGGATGATTAAGCACACTGACACTCAGATAAATTACTAATAGGTCCTCCTTGATAAGAAGAGAGAGGTGAAAAGTTTTATTTTACCGGGTGGGCCTTCCATGGCCGTCAAATAAAACACATTTTGCCTCAGACAGGACAAAGTTCTGTTAGGGCAGGGTTTGCCAGTGATGCTTTAGAGGATGAGAAGAGGTAGGAAATTTTTAGGCATTTTAACTTAGCCTGTAGGTTCATTTAAATGGGGTGACATGAGTTCATCTACTTCAAATGTTATAATAGGAGTTGCAGGCTCTTGTCTTCTCCAAAGAAAATTTTACTTTAAGAGGCAGAAAATGGGTTTTCTACATAATCTTATTGAGAGTCTTCCAGGAGGCGAGAAAGTCCAGTCATCCAGCATGATTCGTCCAGTGCTTTTCTCACTACCCACTACTGTGAAACAGATGTTTTAGCAGCATTCATGATGATGGCAACAAATGTGCAAATGCGGTCTGCATACAATTGATGGATGCATGTATTGATTGTGATAAGGGTGATACCAGCCACCAATAAAATGATGTATTTAAGAAAAAAACTAAAAAGGCAACAAAACTGAGGATATATTAATATATATTTATCAAAAACAAAATAGCTCATCCTATTTCCATATTTTAATTTTTATTTTTGTTCTCATGATACCATGTTAGTAATATAATTGCATTTTAATTTTAGAGTTGCATGATTAGATGTTTAGAGTTTGTGTCACCCAACAACTAGATACCCATAAGATTGTACAAACTTATTATTGTTAACACTCCTTCTAAAAATGTACTAAATTGAGCACATCACTGTATTTGTCAGACCATAAGATACACATCCACTCGCCCCCAAAAGAAGTGGAGGAAAACAAGTGTGCATCTTATGGTTCAAAGGTGTAGCACCACAGAACAGTTGTCTATGATTCCGTGCGCTCACTCACTGTCCACTGCTGTTTGCATGCTGTGGATTGCTGTGTGTTCAGGAGAAGTTCCCCTTCCTAGAGTCTCAATGTCACTTAGGTCACATGATTGGCACAGCACATACCTCCCCTCATTTGTAAATGAAAGTGATGATGGTTCTTCATACCTCTGTTGAGTTTACGCTGTTAAATATTACTGTATTTTGCTTTATTTTAATAAATATTTTAGTATACTGGCACTATTTGGTTCAGAATATTTTTTCTTGTTTTTCTGCTCTAAAACCTGGGTGTATTTTATGGTCAGGTGTGTTTTATTTTCCAAAAATTACAGTATATGACTCAACAATAAAATTTGTTAAGAAAATTAGAATATCTTTAAATAAAGTAACTTCAAAAAGAAGATTGGATCAGTCCAGAGTTTATGAACTTATGAATACATGGTTATGGTTTAATACAAGCCCAAATTATTAACCACCTTACATAAGACTTATTGTATCAAAATTCAGGATTCACATAATGGTTAATGCTAGAAACTGTTGACATGGATGTGACTTGGATCATATTACTATTATATTGTTATTAAGCTAAAGATGGTTTAATATCTATAAAACTATTTCTTTTAAATTCTACACAATATGATAATTATATAAATAACAGATTTAGATAGAAATGTCCCTAATGCTAACTGCAATCTACAAACAATTAGTTCTTATCACTTGGCCTTACTTGGAGCTCATTCTCATGAGGAGATCACTGAAAATATGGGTGCTGTTGCAAAGTGTGCTGAAAAAATCTGATGTTGTCCAACCATCAGAAAGAATAGTGTCTGCGGTCTTAAAGTTTGTCTTAAAACAAGCAGCCTCAGAGTAAGGAATTACCTAAGTTCATGTGGAAGGAGTACCCTACCTGTTGTGACCCAATTATTGTATTTATAATTTTGATTTTATTATAACCCAAATCCAAAGAATAGAATGGTATTAGAGCTTAAACAGTGAACATTCAATTTGCAGAGAACTCCGTATGACAGTAGTAGCCCTAAATTCACTTGTAAAATCTTCACAAGAATTAAGTCTTGAGTAAACCCCTTCTCAATATAGTCCAAGGATATAGATAACCTTGCTGTCAGACAGAGAGCATTGCAAGGTGGGTTATGGCATACATATTTAGGTTAATGTGTAACACTGTATCTTTTGATCTCCCTTTTGACCCATTTTTAAATTTTTTTGTTTTTAATATTTTTGGTTTTCTCTTTTTTGACTAGTGATTGTTGTTGGGTGGTGTTTGCTTGTTTTTTGTTCATGCTTTTTGTATATTTTTCTGTACATGAAATGCAGAATAGGTAGATCTATAAGGACAGTAACTAGACAGGGGCATGGCAGAGCAGGCTAGGAGTTGATGCATTAAGAGGGAGGCAAAGCAGATGAGAAAAAGTGGAACTACTGAAAGAAAATTCCACTAACTTGGGAATTATAAAAACAGAATTCTGTTACCTCACAATGTCAGAGGCGAAAGTTCAAACACCCTGCCGCACCATATTCTCTCTGAAGAGCTTTTTTCTTTCTCACCTCTGGTCATTCCTGTTGTCGTGGTGTCCCTTGGCGCCTATTAGAAACATCTTCAAATGACCATCCTGCTCTTTTCTATTTCTCTCAATAAAGAGACCATTCAAATTCTAGTATGATATGTTTTATTCGTATCTTCACTCTTCTATGAGGTACTGTTAACTGATAGTATTGTCAAAGGCTTTATTTTCAAATTAAGTCTTGTTCATAGATGCTAAGGAATAGGACTTCAAAATATCCTTTAGGAGACATATGTCAAGCTTCAATAGAAAACTAAAATTTTCATTGCCATCCTGGTAAGATGAAACAAAGACGGTTCAAGAAAGGAGCATTTTGTCAATTTTCAAAAGTATTAAGGAAAAAAATAAAAAAGCACATTGCCATTGAGTTAATGCCAATTCATTGAGACCCAATTGGACAGGGGAGAGCTGTTCTGGGAGTTTCTGAGATTGTAGCTTTTTACAGGAGAAGAAAGTTCCCTGTCTCTACTCTGGAAACAAATGACTGCTGGATTCAAACTGCTGACCTTGTGGTTTGCAGCCCAACTGATAGCGTGTGTTAATGACTCTTATTAAAAATTACTTTTTTTAATTTTGAAATTGTTCATTTAGAGCTACAAAAGTTAAAAATGATTTAATTATACTCTAAGAAAAATTTAATCTCCCTACCCAAAATAAAAGTCACATTTTCATTTGAAAGGAATAGCTAAATACATAATACTTACCCTTTCAATTTTTATAATTGTACTGAATGTTCAACATTATTTTAGATATTCTAATAAACATAGATTATTTTTATTTTTGTCATTGATTTCCTTTGAAGAGGATCATGGTAAAATAATTAATTAATTAAGTGGGCTTTCTTGTCCCACTTAAGTGAAATTGGGCCATTTTTCTAGAAAACAATTTACTTTAGGCAATCAGATTTCCAGGTATGAGGGCAATGTGTTATACTAGTGTTGTAGTACGCTGTCAGTAGGAGACCTATTTACCTGGACGTTTCAAAAAGAAAATGGAAAATCTCCTCTTAATCATTTATGACTAGCAAGTGACACACAATATCACTTCACAAATTTCATATCTCCATCTAGGCCACAACCTTACAATATTCAATTCGTGTGTCTGAGTGTGTGTGTCTGAGTGTGCGTGTGTGTGTGTGTGAGGGGGGGGGAGGGGGAGAGAGAGAGATAACTCACTTTTTTGGTTCATCTCAGTCGACTTTTCACTGTGGTTCTTGCTCCTATTTTTTAAGAAATATATTGTTGATGCACATTCCTCAATTTCACAGAACTTAGTTGTCTGGGGGGAAAACAACAAAAAAGATATCTTAAATAGTTATATTATTTATGACAATAAACTAAAGATACCAGATGGCAATAGAAAGGCAATATCAATAACTCAGCAAGAAATAAGTTGCCCACATCAATTCAGTCTACGAAGACAGTAGGAAAAAATAGAAATAAAATGATGTGAATGCATCCTGTACTACACTCACGGATTAAAAAGTTCATATATCTATCAATTTAAAGGCAGGCTTCCTACAATAGCCAAGGTCATCATATCATTTTTAATATATTGGCTAGTAGTAGGTTTCTCAAATTTATTAAAAATGAAATTCCAATTAATATCTGGTGGTTTTGCAGTTTTAACAGGCATAAGACACTATGTGTGAAGAGATGTGTTATGGTCAACACTGAAAGATCCAAAATATTAAAAAGGTTCTGCTGGAATGATTAAGATCATTGCACAGCTTCTCACAAACCAAGTTTTCTCCCACTTAAGGTGCACTTAACTGCTATTTCACTCTCTCCATCACAGTGAGACAAACATAAAAGGAGTCTAAATGCTTTATTTGGATTGCAATTTTCTATGACCAAAATAAAAGTCATGTTTAAAGAGCCAATTGGGCATCTGCTGATTAAATTCTGCTCCATCTATTATTGCAGTCATAGAGACTTTGTTCTTTTTTTGTGTTTTAACAGCACTTATCATCTTTTGAGAATTTGTTGAGAAAGACTCATTCTGGATAGTAGCTATATACTGAGACTAATTGTACTTCCGTTGCTGGTTTATTTTCTGCTCACATTCACAGAACTTTTCCCTTGGTAGAAATGTGTTCAAATCCGGCAACCCAAACAAGTTGTGCTGGAAAGGCATGACCCTTGCCAGACTAGTTTGGTTCAATATCTGGTTGTTAAGAACAGTAGTTGTATTCATAGTTCAAGAATTATGTTGTGGGAAAGTAGTTATCTTTCTTCTTCCATCCGGTTTAACATGATATCCCAGTAAGGCAAAGGTAAACTGAGAAACAAAGCAACAACCAGAACAACAAATTTATATCAAAATAAATAACTAAACTAACATTGATTATGGATTTAGAACTTTCTAAATTTTTAAAATATTAAACTTTGAGTTAGCTAGAGTATGCTAATGTGGCTTAATAACAAATACAATTTGAATTATAAATGTACACTGTACCAGTCATTTCTTTGGAACTTGACATTATTGTGATAATGTATTATACATAATATAATTTTGCAACTGCAAACATAGAATATGTTCTTGAAATGTGAACAGTGATTCTGGACTGATACTGAAATAGTGATAAGTTTTTAAAGTGATATCATGATTTAGGTGTTTGTATCATGAAATTCCAAAATGATTGGAAAATATGTACAGATTGCTAATTGTGGACTTTGGACAGGATTATTAAAAGTCTATTCAGTTGTCAAATATTTTGACTGAGAAAGAATGCTTACAAAGTCTACTTATAAATTCCATTTCCTTTGATTCTTTCAACATCCATTTGAACTAGATAACAGTAGCCCAATTAAAAAATTTGAAAACTGAGAAATAAAAATATTAGGGAGTTGTCCAAATCTGAGCAAATTGAATATGATATATTGAGAATTAAACCTCTGATTCATGGATCCACATGACTATTTCATTTTTGAAATTTGTTTATATTTATACTTTTATCAATAGCAGAACCAAAGTATGCTTAAATAAAATACTTACATTATTTGTTAAAATAATCTCCATGCAAATATTAAAGTTGATTTAAGTGCAATCTCCAAAAACTAAAATAAGAAATACTCAAAAATTAACTAGTTTACTGGTGGGTAGATCAAGAAATTTTGAAATGTTTATGCTCCTAAGCAATACAGTGGGGTTTTATCAATAGAGGGTTTCTGCATCTGCAGATACAACCAGGCATGGATTGAATTAAAAACAACAACAACAACAAAAAAAAAAATTGTCTAGTAAGTAAAACTTGAATCTACTTCCTACAATAAACTGTATTCACAGAAATAAAAAGATTTGTAGACAAAATATACTGTAACTTCTTTCCATTTTACGTGTCCTTATTTGCCCTCTGCTCTCCTTCTTTGAGCATATTCACCTTGTGTTCTAGTTCTTTTTATGTATGTTGTGTGTACTTCTCATTTCTGTGAAAAACAATGGCTTTTAAAGAAAAATTAAGTGGCTAAAGCAATTCCTCAGAGGCTAAGAGAAAACATCAAGTTCTATTTTTATATACTATCTATATAATATTTACACTGTATTGTGTGATACACAATCTAGAGATGTTTTAAAGTATATAGAAGTGTGCAGATTATGTGTCAATCACATGTAATTTTATATAATGGTCTTTATCATAGGGTAGCTGATGAACAAGAATCCATGAATTAAAAGAAGTTTGAGCTCCACTGAAAGCATTAGCCAAAAACAAGACTCCACAAATTAGTTGATTACCAATTAAAATGTTTCAGTAACCTCATGAAACTCTGGAAGCACTTACTCTTCTATGCCAAGACATTTAGAAACCAGCTACTTGACCAATTGATTTGTACCCATTCAAAAAAAGTGACCCAACAAAGTGCTCAAATTATAAAATATTATGATTTAAATCATATTCAATTGAAATTCTGCTGAATATCATACAACAACAGTGACAACAATAAATAGGAAACTGCCAGAAATTCATCCTGGATTGAGTAGAGGTCTTGGAACAAGATATGTTATTTCTGATGTCAGATGAATCTTGACTAAAAGTAGAGAATAATAGGAAGACACAGAATGCAATGTTCATCGTATGCTATCACTCCTTCAACCTCTCCAGTGGTTGGTGACTGAAAATCCAGGTTCATTATGATGAAGATGGTCATTTTCAGCTAGTGAGTCATAAAGACATACAAGTCTCCCTAAAAGCGTCTAATGCGGCACTGACAACAAAGTAATCTATCAATATTGCTGTGCTACACAAAATGAATATCTGACTGCCATCAGTGAGAATTAACAGGTGAGGTCAGACACTGCCTTCAAAGTCTTGCATCAACCGTTGCCAGTTACACCCACCAAGAGCAATTGGAACAAGGTCCCCACCTACAAGATTGGCAAAGAGGTGCACAATGCCTAAGATGAACATTGCATGACTGGATCCTTTTTGTGTCAGCGATTATAAAAAAATATGTATTACAAAAGTATTCCAAATTGGCAAGGTGCCCAATCAGTTGGGATATTGCCATTTAAATCTGTAATTAATTAGCTTGTTTAGAGCACAACAGTTAGCTAATCAACCATTATTTTTAATTTCTTTTGTGCAGAGAGGATTGAAAATCTTTTTAGTTTCAATGTCTTTTACTTTCTGTTAGACCTTTCTTTCTTCAAATGAAGAGCTGATGATATCGGTTTCTTGTTAAATGTTTTCCAAAGGATTTCAAAAACATTTTACTCTCTATAATACTAAAGTCGTTGTATTTTGGCTTATGAAGTGAGTAACTTTTGATATTAGCCCATTTCTTTGTAATGGAGTCAATATTGGGCACTCTAGTTGAAGGTGGTTGATGTAGTTAGCCATTTATGCTGCTAAAGAAGTTGTCGACCCTCCCTCTCACCTCTCCCAAGTATGTACGTCTGAGATTAAAGGGGAAACACTTTTGTACAATGATTGTGCTTAAACCTAATGAGAGGGTTTTAAAGCTAGCTTAAACTGAACTTTCTAAAACAGGGCCAAGTTCTAGTGCTGTTTTGAGGTTCTGGGATTAAATGAAAATACTTATTTCATAAATGCATTTAATCTTTTTTTCCCTTGTGACAGTTAAGCAAATCATCTTGAATTTCATATGTCCCTGAGTTATTTTTTATCATAAAGCCACACACAAATGTATTATAACAAGACAAATTGTAATGTATGTAATCTTGAATTTAAAAGAGTATTTCAAAGATGCGAGGCATGACATAAATCTGCTTCACAAGACCTTTTAAAGGGATGAGAAGTAAGGGTGTTCATTTGAGGCCTCAGGTATGTCTGGCATGCTACTTTCCGTCGCCTCTTATGCTGTGAAAGTCGGACACTGAATAAGAAAAATGTAAGAAAGTATATATGTCAGTCTGGGTAGACTAGAGGAACAAATTCATAAACATGCATATGGATATAAGGGAAAGGTTTATATACCAGAGGAATGGGACATTGAGAAAGGATCCCAACGCAGTCCAGTCCGAAGTCACAAGTCTGATATTAGCCCATATGTGTGATACCAGTATATGAAGTCTCCTTCTGACTCAGGAAGCACAAAAATGACACCAGGACAATCGCAGGGCAATGAGTGCAGAAGCCCGTGTGTCCGGGGGCAGTAGAAGCATTTGGGCACTCCCCAGGGTCTCCCAGTGGCCTCACAAGCATTTTAGTACTAGCAGGAGTCTCAATATGGCTTCTCCAACCCCTGAGGTTTGGCTCCTTCAGGGCAAGCTCATGTGGCCTCTCCTCCGACCCACTCGTCCATTCTCCAGGAATCAGGATCGATCAGCAGGTTGTCATGTCATCTTGTCAGGAGTTCATCTCCAAGAGGGAGCGAGTGAGTCTAGTCTCTCTTCTCCAATTAGGAAATACCAGCAGACTTCCCAGAATTCTCAGGAGAAAACCATGCCCACACAGAGGTCTTCTTGGTTATCTCCAGATTGACAGACTAGATTGCACCCCTACATCCCAATCATGAAATTGACATGAAGTACAAGACTGCCACAGGATGTGTTTGCAATCTGGGGATTGCATCAGTCCGGGTAGACTAGAGGAACAAATTTCAGAGACACACATATGGATACAAGGAATGGGTTTATATTCAAGAGGAACAGGACATTGAGAAAACATCCCAGCCCAGTCCAGCTCAAAGTCACAAGTATGATACTAACCCATATGCCCGAAATCAGTCCATAAGGTCTCCTTCCGACTCATGAAGTCACAGGTCAGTGGCTACAGAGTCCCGGCACCAACAAGGGTCTCCCCTGGAAGCTCCTCGCTTCCATGGACAGTATCTCATGGTGGCAGAAGCACCTCATTGCTGGCAGAGGCCTCCATGTGGCTGCCCTAGCCTCAGAGATCCATCAAGGCAAAGTTGTGTGGTTTCTTCACCGGCAACTCCAGTCTCCTAAATGCCGCCATTCTGTGTTGCCTGTGGTTAAGCATCTCTCAAACTAACTCCCAACAACTGGGGAAGATAGCTTCTCATCTTCACGAGGGAGGGAAATGCCACGAGATTTCCCAGGAGTCTCAGGTGAATGCCATGCCCACATAGAGGCCTCATTGTCTACTCAATGGCTATCTCCAGATTAACTGGCCAGACTCCACCCCTACATTTCAATCATAAAATTAACATAAGCACATGACTGCCACAGGGATGAATCCTAAAAGCTCCCTGACAGTTAAAAAGACCTTCAAGTCTGTCTTGGGAAAAGTATGACCACAGTGTTCCTAAACACAGGGATAGCTAGACTGTCTTGTGTACTTTCGATGTGTATTCAGGGGAGAGCAGCTCCTGTTGAAAGACCCTGTGCTTGGTGAATTAGAGGGGTAATGAAAAGAGTAAGGTCCTCAAGTAGCTGTTTTGAAACGGTGGCTGCAACTGTAAGGATGCTGTGTGTATACTTTTTGTGAGCAGGAATCGGCTCAGTGATACCTCAAAACATCAACAGTTACAGCAGTAGTTCTCAACCTTCCTATCACCACGACCCTCCTGTTGTAGTGACCCCCAACCATAAAATTATTTTCATTACTGCTTCATAACTTAAATTTTACTATGGCAGTGGATCAGGCGGCCCCTGTGAAAGGGTCGTTCGCCCTCCAAAGGAGTAGTCACCCTATGGTTGAGAACAGCTGAGTTACAGGAAACTGAACAGAACTCATATCACCTTATGGGAAAACCAACACAAGACAATTTAAAGCAATGATGGTACATGCTAAAACTATAAAGACTCAAGATACAACTAGGGGTATATTTAAGAATATGATGCATGGCACCAATGTGGTATCGGACAACTAAAAACACACAAACAGAAGTTAATCTAGATGAGTGGGCAGAGAGCTCATATAAAGCCATATAAAGCCATGTATAAAGATTTTTCTCCAAAATAGTAAAAGATAAATAACAGACTAGAAAAAACATTTTGGCAACAGTATATCAAACAAGGTTCTAATCTCTCAGACAGAAAATTTTGACACCTTATCCACTAAAACCAAAACACCCAATTAAAATGGACAGGGGACAGAACAGACACTTCACCATGGAGACATTTGTTTGCTTAATAAACATATGAGGAAATATGTAATCATTAGCTATTTGAAAAATGCAAATCAAAACAGCAATGAGTTATTGTCTCATCTCAGCATTGAATAAAGTTCATATACAAAATTTAAAAACAGAAAACAAGGATTGCTAACAGCTACTGAGCATATAGAGAGACTGTACCCCCATTTATTTCCAGTATAACTACTGTATAAAATGATATAGAAAATTTGGAAATAACAATACCCTGTGATCTAGCAATCCACTACTAGAGACATGTCGTACAAAAATAAGCATCATGACATAAATAGATGTAATTTTCATCATAACACGATTCTACTTAAATGCCCATTGATGGATGAGTGGATACACAACTCTGGTACCAACAACACACTCTGAAATACTTAGCTCTATAGAATAACAATGAATCTGAGAAACATAGATGAACCTATAGACATTATGCTGAATGAAGTAAGTCAAACAGGAAAGGATAAATATTACAGGAGACTACTCTGATTAAAAAAATGAAGGAAGGAAGGAAGAAAATATTTTCACATTGAAATAAATACTCTTTGGTGTTGGCAAGCAAAACAACAACAACAGCCCAAAACTCACTGCCACTGAGTTGATTCCAATGTAGAGTTTCCCCAAAACAAGAAGAAAACAAAAAACTCATGAGAGTTTAAGTGTTGTCATTTTTCTCCCTTTTCTTACTATCGTAGTTACAGAACCTGATGTCTGTCACAGACTACCCACCTAGTATATACTACTGAGAAGCAAATAGATTGATGATGCCTATTATTGTGCATTGAGGAACATGGTCAAATGAAATTACTTGATATGTTCGTTGTAATTCTCATTAAATGATATTGTGGTAGCATTTAAATGAGTTATAAAGGACTCTTATGGAAGGATGGGCAGGTTCAAACCTGGCTTGCACAGTGTAATGTTCTGGGGTGTTTACCAGTGCTAAGGGAGCATTATTACAACACTAGCTTGAGCAAAGAAAAGGTCAAGGAGCTATGCAACTGAGAGAGAGAGGACCAGCTGAGAAGAAATGCTATAGACAATAGAATTGTAAACCCAGTGTTTCTTATCCTGACTGGAAATAAGTTAGCTTCCCTAATTCTCAGCATCATGAGTGCTGTTGGTGGGCTTGTGTGGCCATTCAGAAGAGTATAAAGGAAGTTGGGGGGGTGTGTAGAGGAATGTCTTCTGTCTGTTATGTGAACGTTGGTCTTGGGCTCAAGTGAAGTTGTATTCTCCTGCTCCCTACTGTAGCTAGAGAAGGCCAGGTGTACCCTCTATCTAATTTACTCATGAAAGAGTTTACATTGCATACACATCTATATTATGGGCCATGAAAAGAAAACATAAAAATGCTAGAGAGAGAGAAAGGAAAAAGAAAATGTACTTCCTGAACACGAAACCCTGAAATCAAGCAAGAAGGCAGTATTAACATTCAAAACTAAACTAGAAAAAATACAACAAAAATCAGATACTTAAGTTTTTAATATGAATATATATATGTGTGGGGGGGAGCACACTGGTATAAAATGTACTAAAATTATTTAGTGCAACTATTATTATAACGTAATTAAGAAAACAGATATGCAAGAAGAGGAATGGCAAAGTTTGAGTTTGAAATGAGAATTGTCACTCAGAAAAATTTTATTACAATGAGAGCACAAGATCTTTAGAACAACAGACTATGCCAGTGGTTCTCCTCCTTCCAGATGCCATGACTCTAATATATTTCCTCAAGTTGTGGTGACTCCCAACCATACAATTCTTTTCATTGCTGCTTTATAACTGCAATTTTGCTACTGTTATGATTCATAATATAAATATCTGATATGCAGTTTGTATTTTCATTGCTACAAATTGAACACAAAGCATAATGATTTATCACAAAACAATATGTAGTTATATATTGTGAAATATTTATTTAGAATTACAAATGAATGAAATTTTGTCTTGAAGAATGGTGTAGCATGGGTAACAGTCAATATAACAAGAGTAAACTACATCTCTGCATTTAGTCACGGTGTGCATAAAAGTTCAATTTCACTGCAAAGCTTGAGATATCCTGTTTCTCAACTGATCAGAAATTCTTGGAGCAGTCTTTTCAAGAACACAGCAGAGATAATCTTCCACAAATGTATTTCTTTATTTAGACTGGATAACCAACAAGCTGGAAAACCCTGTTTCACAAAGATATATCGTTGAAAATGGAAGAATAAGGCACAGCACAGTCTCAGACAGAACAGGATATTACTGCAAACACTTCATGCAGAATTTTGCAACTGCCATTGTAGAGAATTTGTTCTGGCTGCATCGCTGTTAATAAGTTCAATGAACTCCTCTTGCGCTGTCTCAGGAACATCTTCAACTTTGACTGTGAATGGGCTCTTGGCAAGTACAAACAGATGTCAGGTAGATTTGGAAAGTAGGATGAAATTTCATCTGCCAAGATGTGCAAGCGGTCTTTTACAGAAATTTTCATCGCAATCCTTTTGTCTGGTTCAATGTCATGTTCCTCAATGAAAGCAGATATGGTAGGAGACATGTAAATTTTAATTCTATTCATTTTTTTTTTTTGCCAAAGCTGAAGTTTCATTTGGAATGATTGGATCTTTTCAGACAAATTGAGGCATGTTGCATCTTGTCCTCACAGTGATAAATTTAGCTCATTCAAGATGGCAAAGATGTCAACCAAGTAAGCTATTTTCTGCAGTTCACTTTTATCGCTGAAAAGTGCTTCAAACTGTGGTATTGCTTTCTGATTTAAAAATGGCTTCAGATCATCACGAAGCTCAAAAACACGTTGTAAAATTTTCCTCTCGACAACCATCTCACTTCTGTGTGAAGTAGCAGAGTCTTATTCGGCGCATCCAGCAGTGCACAGTTGTGAAAACCGTCGATTGTTTAAAGTGCTCGTCTTTACTAAACTGACAGAACTGATGGTGCTTTCCATTACTTTTTGTAACTCCTGTGGCAGCATCTTTATTGCCAATATTTGCTGATGAATCACACAGTGAGTTGCGATGACTTTTGGTGACTCGTTCTGTACAAATATCACAAACCTTTTCCAAAGAGATCTTATGTTCTTTCAGAAATGAACCAACTGTGTCAAATACATCACATGCCTCACAACCCTTTCAAGAGGTTTGAAAAAACGAAACTCATCTTTAAAGTCACCGTCATTAATATACCTCATGTGAACTAATAACTCTTAACAGTTTGTAATGTCTGCAGATTCATCAAGCTGAATGCTAAATATTGGGAGTGAGGCAGATTTAATTTCCTGGGTTACCTTATCAAGAATATCAACTGACATGCCACACATTTTTCTGTGGACAGCATCATTACTTAAGAAAATTGTACTCAATTTTGTAACAAACTTGTCTCTCATAATAACTTGAAGAATGTGTGTGTGTGTGTGTGTGTGTGTGTGTGTGTGTGGCATCACTGCCCTGCTGGGAGTAGGAAGCCCAGCCTTGCTTCTGGAGAGCTGCTGCTGGATTTGAACCGTCAGCCCTGTGGGTTGCAGTCCCGCACGCAACCATTGCGCCACCAGGGCTCAGCCCTTGAACAATGTTTTTAACCGCTACATTTTGTATGTGGTGCTTGCCACCATTGCCAAGTCTGCCTTTCTTGAGTCCATCAGCCTCTTACAGTTGGTGTCCTTGCCAACAAAGCTCGGTTTCTTGCTATCAAAATGGCGTTTTAGTTTGTTTGGCTCCATAGATTCGGCTGACAGAACTTCACAACAAATAACACATGAATTTTTTCACAAGAATTAGTTAAATTTTATTCCACACATAAAATGGCTTTTAAAGTCTCAACACTTAATTGTGATTTTTCTGATGTCCACACTTTATTTACCCTAGAAAAAACGCGTTCAGTCACAGCATTAGTTCCTGGTAAGGACAGCGTGTATTCCACAATTTTTAGTGCATTATTATAAGGAACATGGTTTGTTTCAAAGTGATGAAATATTTCTAATCATTTTTCTCTATTGTGATTTTTGCTGATGGCCAAGATTCAACCTCTTCCTTATCAATATATATTTTTTAATAATGATACCTCATTTACAAAAGCTCATTTTCAGAAATATTATTATATGGGAAATGTTTAGTAATATGATCGGATCATTTTTGCACATCATTTCAATTTAGCTCTTGTTTTAATGTAACCCAATGAAAATGTTCAATGTCATGATAAGGTGCCGTCCATTCTTCTAAATTGACTATAAAACTTTTTGACATGATTCATGATATCTGCACGATTGGTTGCCACTTGTTCTTCTAGCTGGCTTATACTATTATGGATTGTTAATGGAATAACTTTATTTTCTAACCGCTCTTGACACTGAAAATTTAAATTATTCACGTCATTTGCTACTTCTGTTACTGAAATTTTGTCACCTCCAATAAATTTTATAGCTTTTTGAAAAAGAACTGTTTGATTGTGTACAAACTAGCCAATTTTTTGAAGATTCTTTTCCCAAAAAACTCTTCTAAAATTCTAGGACCTTTATCCTGTGATAGAAAGTAGGATTTGAAAGAATAGTATATATTTAAAATTCTTTCGACTGCTGGCAAAAGAGCTAACCAGTGTGTTTTACTGTATCCAAGTATTTTCTGATATTTGATTTCTGCAGTTTCACAAAATTCTTTAAGCATTTCAACGCGCACAGTGTATATTTAGAAATAAGGATATATTTTAATAACAATATTTTCCACATCTACAGGCAACCAGTCAGCAGCTGTTTGAATGGCATTATGTATTATGTGTGCTGCACAGCCAACATCAATAATGTTTTGATTAAGGTCATTGTTAAATTTATAAAATAATATTATTTGTACCACTTCTCGTTTTTCTCCAAAGTTTGCATTCGTGCTGTCTGCACAATATGCAATCATTTTATGTCTTAAATTGTTGTTTCCAAAATATTAATAATGGAACCAAAAATTATTATATAAGTTTCACTGGGAAAAGAAACAAAATCTAAAACTCTAATTTTTATTCCAGATTCTGAATCAAAGAATCTAATAATAGTTGGAAATAATTTTATATCCTTATGATTAGAATTAGATTTTTTCTAGATTCTTGTTTAATTCTGAAAATGCATACGGAGAAAGCACATTACACACAATTGCCTCAGATTTTGTTCTAGCACAGGCAAATTTTTTGTTGAACAACTTTTTGACAAATTGTGATGTACAGTCCATAGGTCTGAAGAAATGATTGTGATTAATAGCATGAAAAGGTGTAAGTCCTTCTACTAATGCTAATTTCTTTTCTTTGTCTCCATAATTTTTTTTCCAAAAAAATTCCTGTATTTTGGAAGATGTAGCATTATTTAAATGTCTTTTATGCTTCTATGTCTCCAAATGCTTTGAAATATCATTCTTCCCACCATGTAAAATAGAAAATTCAGCATTACATTTCCACATTTTACCATGGAATTGCTTTTTTTTTTTAATAAAAGGAAATTAACTTTTTAGATCATCATTGAATTTGGATCCTCTTTTCTTACTCATTTTGTTAAAAATCTAAAAAATAACATAAAATTATATTATAAATTATTATATACATATTGTCAAAAACACAGCAAGTAGGTACATAATTAAATGAGGGTATTTTACTGTTAGTTTATAAATTAAATTAATTTGTCTGTTATGAAGTAACTATATATTTTAAATTATTTTAATTTGAATCATATATTTCTTTCTAAATAATAACAATACTCACTTGTATTATTTTTCCTCTGAATTTGCTGTTACGTAAGTCGTTGTCACTTTCAAGGCTGGCACTAGACTTTTTGCTGCAACTATAAAATATAAATAATGTGAGTACTGTCTGCTAAATTCAAGAAAATTTATATATTTATTAAATAAATAAATTACTTACCTAAATTATCTGAACAGCTGATTTGTTGACATCACTTGCTTAACTAGCACTAACAAGCAGTACGATGTGTATCATCTGAGAGACAGTTAAAAAATGTTTTCGTCATTGCCAATGCCCCAAAATGCCATTGTTTATTAAGTCCACACAATGGTGGTTAAATTCTAACAACTGATCAACAACGACAAACTTTGATAAGCAGTTCTCCATAATCAGTTCTCAAAGTTTTTTGTTATTATTAAAGTTTAACATTATAAAATTAACAAAAATAATATAAAACTCATATTCTGGTGAAATAGTCACATGGCCGCCGAAAACTGTATATTCCTTTCCCATTCTTCCATTATTCCTTAGCTTTTCATGCAATCTTTCCAAAAATGGGGACTTTTTTAAAACATTGAGGGATGCGGGTCAAATTGTTCAAATGCAGGATGTGTGGTCACCTTATCCTAAGATCATCAGAAATGTGTCTTTTCTGATGATCTA
This sequence comes from Nesogale talazaci, assembly GCA_004026705.1. NCBI lineage: Eukaryota > Metazoa > Chordata > Mammalia > Afrosoricida > Tenrecidae > Nesogale > Nesogale talazaci. The sequence goes on along the minus strand of PVJH01007951.1, from coordinate 4,093 downwards.
ATGCAACTCCTTTGAAAAGGTTGTTTGGTCTCCAAACGGGTCATGACCCACAGGTTAAAAACTGCTGGATTATGTACATTTTAATAGATTTCAATAATAGGTATATCTTATTTTCACATTGTGATAGAGTTCAGTAATTAATATTATATATTAACTTATAAAATACTTTAAAGCTAATAAGCTTTAAATTCACTGACTGGTCAATTCTCTAATAGCTATGTGTAACTGTGGGAGATAAAGAATATGCATGTGGGTGTATGTGTGTGCATATGTACATTATGGGTGAATTAAATCAATTTGCTATCTCTATTTCAGTAAAATTTCTGTTACTCTATTACATCCTTGTCAACTAAGAGTTTTGGGTATAGATTACATAATTATAGTTAAATTCATCTAAACAATGTCTTTGGGGGTAATAACCTAAGATATTTGAAACACGAGGAATATTTGACTTGTTTTAATATATATTTTGAGTTCTAAGAATTACTACTTTAAATTTATTTTGCCCTCTTTGTACTGAGGTTGAAAGGAGTGACAGCTATAAATCCATTGGTCACCTTCTGAATTCCTACATACTGTCATTCTGTTTGGCATTAGAAGCTTATTTCTCCCCTTCCCACCAATTATCCTTCATGATGCCCAAATTAGTCTGGTCAATTTCCACACACACTTTCTGTGATCATATATATCTCAGTCCCTCTTCTCCAAATGCCACTTTCAGCATGATTGTTTCTTTCTTTTCAATTTTACTGACTCCTGATCTCACTAGCAATTTTCAGTTTTCTTTTCTCTAGGTGCAATCTATGCAGTTGTATTCAATTTTCATATGTGGAGCAAATGTCTCCATTGAAACTGAAATGTTATAGCCACTGTGATCAATTGTGTATTTCGGAGTCATTCCAAGTTACAGAAAATAATTTAATGCCATAAAATCTTGCCTTCTGAAAGAATGGCTCACTGGTGCTTTTTGTAGCCCAAGGGTACCCTTTGTACTGAATACAAACTTCCAGTACCTGCAGCAGCAAAATCTCTAGCTAACTGATCATTCCTCTAAAGCAGGGCTACATTTCAAATCGCTGTTTTAACAGATGGTTAAGATAAAGGGAGAATGGGAATAAAAGTTTCATGTGCAGCAATTCTTTTTTCAACTACTTTACTTACTAAACTTACCTTCCTAAAATTGTAGGCCCCCAGGGCAAGGACTTGTCTTCTTTATGTGTTTTGTGTGGCTATTGGAGAGCACAACAAATGATAAATAATAATAACTCACATTATAGCAACATAACACATCCATACATTACAGATTGAGGTATTTTCTATCTGTAGATTTGATTTTATCCATAGTTTAGTCTCTATTAATTTTAATTTCTTTCTGTTGATTTTCATGTAATAAATTATGCGATAGACAGGTGAATTGTCTTTTATAGTCATGATTTGATAACCTATCAATTTGAAATTAAATAGTATTATGGTGAATCGTATGATCTTTGTTGTTTCTTGAGTTTAAAAAGAAGCTGTTTTTTCCCTAATATTTAAATAAGTTTAAAATTTACCAGGAATATTTGTAGAAACTTTCAGTCCATAGTGATAAAGTAATGTAATATATAATATTAAGTCAAAGGACTGGTTCTTTTGTTTGCTTGTTTGTCTATTTTGGGGGCATCACTGCCCTCTGGTAGTGGATGTAGGAGGTCCAGCCTTGCTGCTGGAATTGAACCTCCATCCCAGTGGGCCACAGTCACACGTACAACCACTACACCACCAGGGCTCAGCCAGGCTGGTTCTTTTTAAAGAAATGATATATACTAGAGTTTTGTATTTGTAGACACAACTATATAAATTTTGGCTTGCTATTTCCTCTTATACCCTAAGTGTTCCTACAAAACTAATTGGAGATATTATAAAAAGAAACAAGGAGTTATCAAGAGCAAAATTATATGCCAACCAGGTACAGAAATAAAGATTAATTCTGCACTGGCACGGGGTGATTATCATGTACATTGATGTCATTGTAGATTTTATGAATATTAAGGGGTGGAAAATAGTCGCAATAGTAGCATTTAAATTGTCACTGCTTTCTATCCAACCTTACTAGAAGGTATAAATAAATATATATCACACAAATCATAAATCAAGATATAATTTAAATGCTATAACCAAGGTATCATTGACGTTTTCTTTTGACATTTTTTCCTTTTCCAATACTATCCATATACTTATCTACTGTCTGATCAGTCAATTATCTCTCTTTGACATTAAGCTGGGGGAGGCAATGTGTACTGATTTACACATAGAGAGAGCAGTTACAGAGTCCTGTTCAGTAAAAATAAACTTTAGCATAACTAGTATGATGAATTCACAGTGAACTCACAGGGAATATTTTCATAATATGCATAAACAATGTTCAATGTTAATCTCATGGGTTTTTTTCTTTATTTCAATTATTCACAAAGACTTTTTTATCTTATCTTATCAAAGGCTATTCCAAATTACTACATAGGTATTAAACATAAATATTTCTCTTACTTCTAGCGTCTACTGTTATGGGCTGAAAGTAGTTATTTTCTTTATCTTGTAATGTGTTAGTGGGGCAAAATAAAGCTTAGACAGTCACAATATTACACATATCTAATTGACACACAACTGTATTTACAGGGAACTATAATTATAAGTTATATCCAGGTTGTGTGTATAAGTGCTTTATATCAAGGCATAATTATATATCAAGGAATCATCTCAAGTCTATGAGTTCACCTTTAGACTCACGGAGCCATGACACAGAAAAGTGTTGTGGAATGCAGAGGGATCACAGGCAAAGGAGGCAGAGTCACGTGGTTCCGCTGTCAGTTAAAACCGAGAGAGCCCCGTGCAGCACTCAGGGTCATCAGCAGAATCCAAGTAAGTCATTGAAGGGACACAGAGAGAGAGATAATCTACCCTTGGAATCTACGCCTCCCATGCTGAAGCCCTTTGAAGAAGCCCAGACCTCCAAGGGCAAATCATCAGGCTGTGACCTAATGGACTGGTTGGGTTCCACCCATACACTGTTTTTTCCCATGCACATTTATACATCTTCACGTTGACACAACTTTTTCTAGCAACCACACATAACAACTCCTATAAAACTCCTATAAAACTCCTAATGATTTCTGGATCATTGAATTAGCTGGCACCAGAGGTCTTTCAAGAAAAGATCAATGTCTAAGTCTATCCCTTCCCAAAGCAAACAAAGGGAATTTCAGAACACGTAATTAACTGTTTTCATGCAGAGCCTTGACAAAGACCAGGAGACAGTCTATCAAAGAACAGTGGGTCACTGAATGCTTTTAAATCAGGAAAGGACTATGTCAGCAATGTATTCTTTAACTCTACTAATTCAGTCTGTATGGTGAGCAAATAATCCAAAACCAAACAAACAAACCCAAAACATAGCACTAGAATGGAAGGAAGCCACATGAACAATGTACAATATAGAGAGGACAGACTTACTGACTGAAAGCCAGATGGACTTGAAACATTTGTTAGAGAGGACCAAAGATCAAAGCTTTTATTATGTATTAAATTAAATGCAAAATATACTAAAAATCTCAAAGATAGACCATAAAAATTCACCATAAAAAAGGGAGGAAAGATCAAAAATTTACCCGAACCCCAAACAATTTCATGGAAGTAGTAGTCAAGAAAGAAAATCTATCGCACGGGATTTCTTCAAAGAGTAATACTTGAAGGACTGTGATGCCCCTGACTCAAACCTTGCTTTTTAATATCCTCATATGGACTTCAAAGTTTGACAATGAGTAAAGAAAACCTGGAAAGAACTGCTGGCTTTGAATTGTAGTGCTCGTGAGGAATCCTGAAATACTACGGATTGCAAGAACTAGGAATGTGTCTTTTTTGAAAGTACAGTCAGAATGTTCCTGAGAAGGAAAGATAGTAAGACTGTCTCATGTGCTCTGGATAGATTTACAGTCTCTGGAAAAGGGCCACATGTTAGTATTGTGGAGAGTCATAGGAACAAAAAAAAGACCTTGACTAGATCAATTGACACAGTGGCTGCAAAAATGAGCTTGACAATAGCATTGATTGGGAGACT
>PVJH01007950.1:0-88776 GCA_004026705.1 Nesogale talazaci | reverse complement strand
GTTCTTTTGGCAGCCCATCATGTTTTCAATATTTATCTCTAGCACAATTTAAATGCACTGATTTTTCTTCAGTCTTCTTTCGTCAATGTCTCATGCTCACATACATTTGAGGCAATTGAAACATACCATGGTTTAGGCCTGATGTAGGATAGTCCTCATGGTAACAATCTTGTTTTTCAACACTTTGAAGAAGTCTTGGGCACCATTTACCTAATGCATCTGATCACTTGACTAACGCTCTCATTAACATTGATTGTGGATTACTGCAAGATAAAATACTTGACAGTATTTTTCATGATGATCTCTATTGACCCAGTTGTGAGAATTGTGGTTTCCTTTATATTGAATTGTATTATTATTGAAGGCTATAGTATTTGATTCTCTTCAGCAAGTGCACCTTACTTTAATTAAACAAAGTGTCATGTGATAGCATAGATTGTTAATAAGTCTTCCTTTAGTCCTGATTCCATGCCCTCCTTCATATAATCCAACTTCTCTGATTATTTGTTTAACATATAGATTGAATAATATTACACAAGGTGTCATGTGATAGGATAGATTGTTAATAAGTCTTCCTTTAGTCCTGATGTCATGTCCTCCTTCATATAATCCAGCTTCTCTGATTATTTGTTTAATATATAGATTGAATAATATTACATTTGGTTAAACAATTTTAAGTTAATAACAATGGGTTCAGATGTGATTCACCATATAGGGGGAAAAGAACTTGAACACAAAGATGATAGTGAGTGCAAAGTGTGGTCCAATTTTAAATTGTTCAATAGAGCAGATTTAAAAGCAGTGATGTTTGTGAGTAAATTTTTATGTAGATGGCTTAATCATCAATTTATCTGAGGAAAGAACATTTTAGCAAGAGATAACAATCAGAATTTTCCCAAAGAAAGGAAATAAAAGCTGTTTTTTTAAATTGTGTGATATCAATGATACTGTACTTTTAGGTTGGGTCACCTTTCTTTGAAATGGGTACAATTAAGCAGCTCTTCTAAATTTTTGTCTTCAAAAATTTTGACAGAGAAGTTAGTTTTTCCATTGCTTATTTTTCCAGTGTTATCTTTTAACATCACACTTATGGTTTGGATATTCTTCAGTACTATCACCTTGATAGATACTGCAAACATCCTTCCTTTTCATGTTTGCAAACAAGCTTTATTCTAATTCTAAGTTTTCACACATTTCACTTTAAAGCTTTACTTTGTCTTCTCAAGGTGCCTTGTGAAATTTTCTGTCCAGCAATTTGCTGCAGCATTTCTTCCATCACTTAAGCTACTTTATGATCAAGAGTAAGTTTCAGAGTCTCTTCTGATACACCTTTATTTTTTTCAATGATTTTTTTCACTTTCTTCATGTATTATGTTCTTTTATATGTTTATTTTTTTAGGCGTCACTGCCCTTGTAGGAGTAGGAAGCCCAGTCTTGCTCCTGGATAACTGCTGCTGGATTTGAACCACCAACCCTGTGGGCCGCCATCCCACACATAACCACTACACCACTGGGGCTCAGCCCTTGATGCATTATGTTCTTTATGTCATTCCACAGCTCAACAAGATTTCTTCCATTAATGACTCAAATCTATTCTTGAAATATACTGGAAATTCAGGTGGAATATACTGAAGATTTTATTTTGAATCTGGGGGACATATTTAAAATTCCTTCAACTTCCCTCAAGCTTACATTAGAGCAATAGATGGTCTGTGCCATAGTCAGCTCCTGGCCTTGACTGGAAAAATGACATGGGGTTTCTCTGTTGTGTCTTTCCACAGGTGAGGTCAGTTTTATTTCTCTGCTTTCCATCTGGAGAAGTTTGTGAATAGTAACCATTTATGTTTCTGTAAAATACTATTTGTGAGGAAGAGATCATTGGTCTTGAAACATTCCCTCATGTGACCACCAACTTTGTTTCTATCATCAAGGTCGTATTCCCCCAATACTTTGTCTTTGTTTCCAATGCTTTCACTTCAATTGCTCAATGCATCTTGATTTTATGCTTAATTCCAAATGAATACATTAGTAAAATTATTTATTATCTTTATCACTGTCTTTAGAGTGCAAATCTGTTACTGTGTAAATTTGAATAGTTTTGTATTGAATGGATTTTCTTGTATGTTTATAGATATTATCATATCACAGACAGCATTGTACTTCAAGATAGACCTTGAAAATCTTTTTTTAGTGATGATTAAGACACTATTCATCTTGAATTTGTGATTGTATTCATAATAAACCATATGACACTTTGACTTGACATGGTCAATGCCAGTCCATCTCAGGTCACTAGTGCCTAGAATATCAATCTTTATGTGTTATATTCTTGATGACTTCTAATTTTTCTAGATTTATACTTTATCCATTACAATTTTCAATTATTAAGAGATGATTAGAGCTATTTTGTCTCATTTTTAGTTGTACACATCAGCAAATGATGGTTCTGAAAGCTTTACTCTATCTGAGTCAGTGCAGTCAGCTTGACTTTGAGAAAGCAACTCTAACTCATTCATGTGTTGCATGCTTTTAAATATTAAGGATTCATTTTCTGTTATTTTGCATAAGTGTTCTGCTTACAGGCATGAGATTTTCAGTATCTGGTAATGTTCTTTTACAATTTACAATATTTTTAGTGGCTAATTCCTCAGAAGATGACAGCCTATTCCTTCTTTGTAGACTGTTCTTGATATAGACGCTGTGCTGGAAAATGTCCTTATTGGTATTTGAATTAGCAAACCCATACCTTCCAGCATCATAGCCACATGCAAACAACCACAATATGACAAACTGAGGGACAAGTGCTGTTCAATTCTGCTAATAGTAAAAAACCTCATGAAGAATATATTTTAATTGGGTTGAGCCCCGGTGGCGTAGGACTGCAGGACTGCGGCCCACTGGGATGGAGGTTCCATTCCAGCAGCGACTCCACAGGAGCAAAGGCTGGACCTTCTCCTCCCTCCATCAGTGGGCAGTGATGCCCCCCCCACCAAAACCAAATGGAACAAAACAAAAGAATATATCTTAATTATATTTATCTATGTTTGTAATTCTCAGCGTCTTTTTATGTAGTAGATGTTGAAAATATTTTTCTAATTTATGATGTGTAGATGTAGTCGTTAAATAATTTCAAGTCAACTTGAGGATATTAAAAGTAAAATGGTTCAGTGCAGCCTGTCAATCAGGTTGAAGCTTGGTAGAAGGGCAACAGAGATAGATGGATGTCTGGAGGATGGCTCTCTCTCTCTCTGCTTCACCGTCCCGTTGAAGAGCCACACCGGGAGAATGGAAGGAGCCACATGGAGACCTGCACTGGCACTGAGATGCTTCCGCTGCCACTGGATCCGCAAAACTTTGAATGCACTGGCCTGCATTTTCTTGTATTTTGCATCATTGCATGTGACTGTGTGAGTCTGAAGAGGGAATTACGGATTAGTGTGGAACTTATGGACTAATATTGGGTTTATAATCTTGATCTGGACTGAAGTAGAATGTTGCATTAATATATAATTACTCTTTGATATAAAACTCTTCCATATATATATATATATATATAAATTTTCTCTAGATTTGTTTCTCTAGCCAACCCAGTCTATCACAGTAGGCAAATGACAGCATTTAAACATATTTGATTTTTAAATCCACTCAACTTTAGTAAAATGCTAACGTAAATTTTCTTTTACTCTATTCTGGCTCTTTTTTCATATCTTTCCTTAAGACCAGATGGGAAAATTTCAGTTATTGGTTCATCTATAAAACAGTTTAATTTAAAACATACACTATGTTCCGGTAAGTCTTATTCATTAAAAGATGACAACTGCCAATTTGTAACCTCCCATAGGGGAAGATTTGAAAAGATATAGAAAGGGAGAAGTACAATCTGATCAATTTGTTTGTCGTAAACATGAATTATCTACTAATCATAATACAGTGACATATGCTATGAAGATATGCACATTTTTCTTTTGAGAACTTCAGACAGTGATATTTGGGCAAAAATATGGAGTTTTAATGATTGATTTTTTATGTCTAAATAAAATAAAGTTGCAATTATTTACTCATTATGCCTTTTACCTCCTTTTGAGTGGCATCGTAGGAGTCCTGCTGCTGTGGTGGGTCATGCACTGAGCTGCCAATCACAAAAGACGTGATTCGAGTTCACCAGCCAGCTCTGTCAGAGACGGTTGCGGCAGCCAGTAAAGATTTCAAGCTGGGAAACTCAAAGGGGGTATTCCACTCTGCTCTGCATGGTGATTATGAGGAAGACTGGATTACATGGAGGTCTTAGTTTACATCACTTTTTAAAATTATTTTTGTAGCTACACATTTCATTTTAGGTATTGTCTTTAGGAAAGGATTTATCCCTTTATGGCAACATATCTGTTCAGTGTGTACCAGAAGATTTGTAAAGCAGTTTATGAATACTGTGCACATTTATGGATTCATTTGATCTCAAAGATGAAATATGCCTCAGAATGTAAGTAATTTGTGCAGTAAACAATTATTCAACTGTGTTTCCTTAAGATAGTGATTTATATTCTTCATATTAATATGAGTTTTTTCAAAATCATAATAGTTGTATCGACACAATTACGCTATGGGAAACTTTTTTTAATACAAAAAATATTTTGGCCACCTCTTCGATTATCTAATGATATCCAACTCAGCATTAGTTCTGGCCATCTGTTTCCAGAATTGATGAATGTGCTATGTGTATTGGAAATGGCCAAAAGCTGGATAATCAAACATTGCTATAGGGAAAACTTCATTTTATATAAGAATCAAATTTGTTAATTTTAAGAAATGGATGTGTTATGTTGGATCTTTTTCACAAGTATCACTATAGAAAGACTGAAAATCTTGAGAATTCAAAGGGGCCAGTTCTGCTCTGGTCAGCAGGATGGCCAAATGTCAGAATGTACTCAGTGTCAGAGCTTTAGTATTTACTTTCATATAAAACACTTTAGAAAGAAGATTTAATAAAGTAAAAGATATTTAACCATAAAATAAAACTAAAGCTTTCTCAAAAGAGAATTTAATGTCCACACTCTAAGGAGACCATTTGACTCATGCATTTGGAATGCAAAGCTTTCAAAGTCTCTACTCTGTCTCTTGACCTGGAAAGTCCCCCAAATTGCATGAGCTACTCAATATCAGTCTTGCTTTCTACTGTTCCTTCCTCTCTCCCTTCCTCTCTCCCTTCCTCTCTTCCTCTCCTTCCTTCCTTCCTTCTTTCCTTCCCTTTTTCTCATATACATATTTGCACAATACTAAAGAAAACAAGAAAGAAAACAAGCAACTCAAAACCATAGGATCTATTTTTACTCATGGCCAACTTGCGACCGCCCCCCCCCCACCCCAGTCTTAAAGTCGAATTGCATTCTATGCAGTATTTATTTTACTAGATCTAATAGGAAACAGAGAGCACCAGGCCTTTCCTCTGCCTGAGAAGCTTGGTGAATGGAACATCCAATATTATTGTAAGTAGCTTAAAGCAAAGATTTCCACCCAGCAAATTATAAGACAGAGCTTATATGCATGTTTACTTATGTTTAGCTTGTTTTTGTTTACATTCACATTCACTTGTGTTTATATTTATATTGAAGGAGCCCTACAATGTTTAGGAACTAAGTGCCTAGCGAATGGTCAGCTGCTCTGACCTACCAGCTGCTTTGTAGGTGAAACATACTGATGATATGCTATGATAAAGGTTAAAGCATAAGAAACCCTACTTTATATTTGTAAAGTTAGTTGTTTTATATTGAAATCGACTTAGTGGCAGTAAATTTGATGCTGGTTTTTAAATATATTTTTATCTCACTCATTTTTCTCCCCAGAGAACTGGGATAGCTATAGAATCTATTGTCAATTTGGGAGGATTCAGAGTGAGGGTGTGGAGTTTAGCCTGTCAATCAGACAGCGGCTTGATGACCTCATTTGGAGACACTGAGGAGATAAATCACTCACTGGAGGCCAGATGCTGACTCACTCCCTGGGAGACACTGCAGCTGACAAGACACATGAAGCACTCTAGTGCCCTGTGCTGGAGGAGCCACGTGGAGACCCCTGCCATATAGAGATGTTTACAATGCCACTGAATTCACAGGACTTCCCACCCACTGACCTGTGATCGTCCCGCATTCTTTGTCTTTGCATGTAGTTTGTGAGTCTAAAGAGGACTTTATCGGTCAGTATCAGACTTGTGAGCTAATATCAGACTTAATGACTTTATTCAGTCTGGGCTGGGATGTTTTCTCAATATTCAATTGCTCTTATATGTAAAGTTCTCTTTTATACACTTATGTGTGTCTATGAATTTGCTGCTCTGATCCACCCAGACTAACACAAGAACCCCAACAAAGACATATTTGGCTATGAGAAGGGGTTCTCTAGATAAAGCTATATCAGAAACACCTTATACCTCAACTCAGATTCCCATGATTTAACCTGTCTCTTCTTCTCACCTGGCCTAACAAATTTCTGACACATTATCAGCCCGGCAATACTAAGCCTCGTATTCCCTCTGTGAGTCTCTTGTCACCATCCTAGCTTTACTGCTAACACTGTCATGAACAATCATCAGACAAAACTTTAGTTAGCAAAAGATGAAAACCATGAGATCAGCTATCTCCACTTCTCTTATAGTAATAGAGTGGACACTAAGTTATCCTATCAAAAGAGTATTGTGAAATGGAGAAATCATTTATTATTGAAAAGAGACAGTGGTAGTCAGATAAATGGTAGAGAAATATATTGCTAATCTATTTTTCCTTCTGCAATTTACTGTTCCAAAGAATTGCATTTCCTATTAAATCACTGCACGCAAATGCTTTGTTTAGGCTTCGTTGTTCTTGTGGACTCCAATGAAGAAAAGGATCCTGAGCTCGTCCATTAATACAGCTCTGCAGTATGCATCATATGACTGAATAACCATATCCCATAATTCAACAAATATCAACAAACTAATAGAGTAAAAACCAAGCTTTTAATATGTCATATCTCTTAGTTGTTCTTCTACTTAAGGATAAACTTTTTGAAGCCAGGGAATTTTGTCTGTTGTGTTCACTGCTATTTTCTGAGCACCATTGGCCGTTCTCGTGTGCTTGGTGTGAAGTTGACAGGAGTAGTGAGGGTACAGAATACTCACGTCAGTGCGGGTCCATAGCATACGAAAACCAAACTCACTGCCATCGAGCCAGTGCTAACTCAAAGTGATCTTACAGGACAGGGCCAAACAGCCCTGTGAATTTCTGAGACTATTTGGAGGACTGGAAAGCACCAATCTTTCTCTCATACAGCAGCAGCTGGTGAATGCACACCGCTGACTTTGCAGTTAGCAGCCAAACTCATAACCATTATGCCAGCAAGGCTACTCTAACACGCATCAGAGTCCATTTATTAAGTATCAGAGTAATAGTGTCATAGGATGAAAATCATTAGAATAGATCTTCAGCACTAGTAACCCCTAAACTAATTATTAAATGCTTCTTCACAAATATTTGACGATACTTATTCCTCAGGGAGAAATGTTTCTTCTATTTAGTTTATATTTAACAAAATGTTAAAACTTACAAATAAAATCTCTTTGTGTTGTCAAGCCACAGACTCATATTCTGTTAGATATAATAGGACATGTGAAAAATAAATAAGTTTAACTGTGAATATTCTCCCAAGTGATTCTAAAATGGCAATATTATGTTTATAGTTTAAAACATGTAGATAATATGTTTGAGCTGTAATTTGGAGGTTAGAAGAATTTAGAACCAAAAATATCTAAACTTGATAATAACTCTTCTTAACATGCCTAATTGTGGTAATTACATAATCTTTTGTCAACTTGAGACCATTAAGATTGAAGAGTAGAATTTAGCCTGTAATCAGGTTATAGCTTAATGACCTCAGTTGGCGGTGCTAGGGAGGTTAATAACTTGCTAGAGGGATGACACACACTCACTCTCTGTGAGTCATCCCTAGTCACAAGTCTATGGAGCCAAGCTGATGGCAGTTTGAGACCTGGAGCTGAAGAAGCCACATGGAGATGCACACCAGTGCTAAGATTCTCCCACCACCATTGGAACCACTAAAGTGGTGGCTCTCAAACTTCCTAATACAACAACCCTTTAATACAGTTCATCATATTGTGGTGACCCCCCTCAAACAAAAAATAATTTTTGTTGCCATATCATAACTGTAATTTTGATACTATTATGAGTCAGGTGAACTCTGCAAAAGGGTCATTTGACCTCCAAAGGGGTCATGATTCACAGGTTGATATCACTACACTAGACTTTTTAGTTACTGGCCTGTGAGCTTCCTGCATTCAACTTCATAGCATGGCTGTGTGAGTCTAAAGAGGAATTTATGGACTAGTGTTGACATATGGGTTAATATCAGACTTATAGACTTGAAATGGATCAGACTTGGATGTTTTCTTAATTTATAATTATTATTTGATATAAAATTTCCTCTTACATACATGCAAGTTTATCTGAATTGGTTTCTATAGTCAATCCAAACTACCACACTAATTTAGTGCAAATTGCTTTGGAATCTTGATATGCTTAATCCCAGTGGTGAAGGGAGATATTGGACAGTGTATTATATGACAAAATAATAATAGTTTATAAATTATCAAGGGTTCACGAAGGAAGGGGGTGCAGGGAAGGAGGGAAAGTTTTTGAGCTATTTCTTTCTTTTTACCAATGATTTTATTGGGGGCTCTTACAACTCTTACAACATTCCATACATCATTTGTATCAAACATATTTGTACACATGTTCCCAAATATTTTCTACTGGAGCCTTTGCTATAAGCTCCTCTTTCCCCTTCCTTTTTTCATAAATCATTTTATTAGGGGCTCATATAACTCCCACCACGATCAATACATATGTCAATTGTATGCAGACCATATTTGTGCACTAGTTGCCATTATCACTCTCGAAGCATCCTCCCTCCACTTAGGCCCCACAAAGGGACTATTTCTAAGGGCTTAGTAAAAAACAAATATTTTGAGAATTATGATGGCAACAAATTTACAAATGTATTTTGCATATAATGGTTGTATGTGTGGATTCTGATGGGTGTTAGGAGTCCCCATAAAATGATTTTAAAAAGTAAAGAAAAATATCATACAAAGACAAAATTAACTGAGTACAAACACTTCAATTTGTCACCACACAAGTGTGTTTAGCTTACAATTAGAGTTTAACTTGGTGCTTTCACAATACAAATTTTAAATTTCACCTACAAATACATTAATTGAGAGGGACCTGAGAACACAACCCCAACCCCAACTATAGGGGCAGCCACCTCTCTACCAGAGGAAGTTGCCTTGGAGGCCAGCACTGAAGCTGAAGCTTGAGGAGTGAGATAAGCCTGACCAGAGCACATGAGAACAAATGAAAGGGGAGGAAGAAGGATGACGTGCATCCTGACCCACCGAGCCTTCAGGTTAATAATCCCACTCAGAACAGTTACTGCACAAAGAGGAATGCACGGCCAGTACCATTAAGAAATATGGCTACCCTCGCAGACCCAAGGCCTATTGGGGCCAGGAAGAAGAAGCGGGGTCAAGATTATACCCTGTTGGACACAACCACACCAATGCAAAGCACTAAGAGTGTGCAGCAGAGCGTAGAGTCACAGATGGAGTGACAAGGCTATACTTTGGGGCCAGGGTATTGGCAACCCATCCAACTCAACTAGGGGTCACTCTAGGAGGTCTAACAACAGACCTTGAACTTTATACAGGTTCTTATATTGTTATTATTTTTATTATTCTGTTACATATTGTATAGTACATTGAGGGGGCTTCTTGCTCTTGTTATCATTGTTTTATTTGTTTAAGGTGCTCCATTTTAGGAGACCTTTCTTGTACATATTGCTACCTCTACAGGTCTATCTAGACAAGATAGACTGGAAAAAGAGGTTGGAGGTGAAAATGACAAGTCTGATGGCTCCAGGGTAGGGGACATTGAAGAGGGGGAGGAGGGGGAAAGGTGGTGATGTCTACCAGCCCAGGAAAAAGGGAATAACAATTGATACAAATGCAGGGACAAGGTGGGAGAGAGAAGGCTAATAGAGATTGATTAAGACTAATGTAACAGAGAAAAAATACTGAAACCCAAATGGAGAGTGAGCATGATAGTGGGACAAGAGGGAAGCAAATGGAAATAGAGGAAGGAACTGGAGGAAAATGAACATTTATAGAGGTTCAAATACAGGTATGTACATAGGGGCATATATTTATAAGTGAGGATGGGGAAAGAGATTAATGTGTATACTTATAGGGTTAGTAGTAGGACAACAGATGGGCATTGGACCTCCACTCAAGTATCTTCTCGGTTCAAGAACAATTTGTTCTATTAAATTGGCATTCCAAGATGCTCTCCTTTCCGACATGATCACTGAAGACAAATGTGTGCATAAGCAAAGGTGGTGAAGAAGCTGATGGTGCCTGGCTATCAAAAGATGGAGCATCTGGGAACTTAAAGGCTTGAAAGTAAGCAAGCAGCCATCTAGCTCAGAAGCAGCAAAGCCCACATGGAAGAAGCACACTAGCATGTGGAATCATGAGGTGTCAAAGGGATGAGATATCAGGCTTCAAGAACTCAAAATCACAACTTTGCATGCTCACTTTCCTGATATGATCCCTGAGGACAAATGTGTGCACAAGCAAATGTGGTGAAGAAAGCTGATGGTGCCTGGCTACCAAAAGATAAAGCTTCTGGGGACTTAAAGGCTTGAGTAAACAAGCGGCCATTCAGCTCAGAAGCAATAAAGCCCACACGGAAGAAGCCTGTGTGATCATGAGGTGGTGAAGGGATCCGGTGTCAGGCATGAATGAGATAAAATTATATTATTATTAATGAGGGGGAGTACAGATTGGGGACCCAAAGCCCATCAATAGGTGAAGTGACATCCTTTTGCAGAGGGGTTACAAGGAGGAGATGAGTCAGTTAAGATACAGGGTAGGAGCTATGAAATATGCAACTTTCCTCTAGTTCCCATTCCTGCCTCCCACCCACTATCATGACCCCAATTCTACCACATAAATCCAGCTAGATCAGGAGATATACAGTGAAGTTGGAAATATGGGAAACTTAGAATAGATGATCCATCAAGACTAGTAATAGGAGTGATAATACCAGGAGGGTGGAGGGATGGAGGAATAGAAAGGGAGAACCAACTTCAGGGACCTACACGTAGCCTCCTTTCTGGGGCACAGACAACAGGGAAGTGAGTGTTAGGACACATTGTACAGTGTACAGGATGAAAAAATAACTTGCAAATTACTAATGGTTCAAGGGGAAAGGGGGGAGGAAGGGTAATATTGGGAGCTGATTATGGGGGCCTGGAGGGAGGGAGAATGTTTTGAGAGTGATGATGGCAATGGGTGTGTAAAAGTGGCCTGCACACAACTGATGTTGTTAAGGATTGTGATGGGAGTTGTAGGGGTCCCCCAATAAAATGATTCATTAAAAAAATGGGGGGAGGGGAAAGGGGAGGGTTTTGTTTGTTTGTTTGTTTGTTTTTAAAGAGGAGCTTGAACCAAGGGCTCAAGTGGTAAAAGTTGGGAAATATATGTGGAAACGTGTGCAAATGTGCTTGATACAAATGATGTACTGAATGTTGTAGTAGCTATAAGAGCCCCCAATAAAATTTTTTAAAAAATTAAAAAAAAAGGCAACACACACACACACACATAAATACGTTAATTGATAGAGTCACTAAGTAAGTTCTTTTCTCTTTATTGAAGGAACCCATTTTAGAGAAATTGAAAAAAAAACTATAACATATTCTCAAGTAATCAGTGAAATCAAATGAAAGTAAGCCTTATGTGATAAAACTAAATCCCCTGCTAAAAGTCCTCCAGTTTGGCACCATCTCATTAGATGCCTCTCAGCATACTGTGGAGGGCAGAACTCTACACTTAAAACATATTGCCAACTGGTGTCGTCAAGTTGATTTGGACTCATCTAGCTGTCAGAAGGAAGTGTCACTGGAAGTTTTCTAAGCTGCGATCTTTCTCCCATGGAACCAATAAGGTGGCTTGAACTGCCATCCTTTGTGTAAACATTTAATGCTGGCCTCACAAGCACTTACTTCAATGGCCATTGAGTCCTACATGACTTTAGGTCCTCTTACTTCATTAAGCTTATTTATACAACTTTTCTTATTAATTCTAATCAAGAAACATTTGTATTAATTTTCTTCAAATGACAATTCCAGTACTCAGCACTGTTTCTTCCCTGTCTGGAAGGTTTTTGTCTTAGTATTTACATATCTTTTTCTATCTCATTCTTTAAGGGGTTTGCAAAATAATACCATCTGAGGAGGTGTATTTTAACCATTGTTTAAATTAAAGCACACCTTACAGGATCTTTGATACATTTTAATCTTGGTACTCACTGTTTTACAAATTTTGAAATATAGTAAAATTTCCATTTTCATTTTACAATACCATTTATGCTATGTATTATCTTAATATATCAGATACAACCATTGTGTTAGACCAGGTTGACCAGAGGAACAAATCCAGTGATGTTCACATACATCTAAGAAGGAACTTTCTGTCATGAAGCTTTATCTCTCCCAAAAATATTCCAACCCAGTCCATCTCAAGTCTATAAGCCCCAAACTAGTACTTAACACCCTCTTCAGATTCACATAGTTACTTGCAGAAATGCAGAATTCAGGAAAATCACAAGTCCAGGTATGCCAAGTTGTGGGGACCCAAGATGTCTGGAAACCTGGCAGTGCTCGAGCAGCTCTCTCAAGGGCCAGCAAGCAGAAAGGTCAAGGCAGAAAGAGAAGGGGTTTCCCTGGGCCCTCCGTTAAAGTAGCCCACACTCATGAGGAGACACCATCAGACTGTGACCTGATTGACAGGCTGAATACCATCCCTACATATTTATTTATGTCTCAAGTTCACATGAAATTACATAACTACCACAACCACAAGCCAAATTTATTGCCATCAAGTTTTGAGTTTCATTCATAGCAAGTGAAGAAGATAAAGCAGAATTACACCAAAAGGTTTCTGTGAGAGTAACTCTTTAAGGTTTATAAAAGCAGAAATTTATCTTTCTTTTTTGGAGCAGCTTGGGTTTAAACTTTTTCACCTTACAGTTAGCATCCCCATGCTTAACTCATTGTACTATCAGGACATTATTTATCTTTTCTTTCCTCTCTACTATCTAGATTCTATATAGCTCCATAATTTTGTATTTTGTCTCCTGTTTTATTTCTCAGACACTGTCATCAAATCTACTCAGATTTCTAGGAACTCTGTGGGATGGAACAGAATTGCCATGTAGCTTTCTGAAACTGCAAATATAAGTGTTTATGGAGGCGGCAACCCTCATCTTTCTTCCACAGAGAGATTAGCAGGTCTAAACTGTGGTTAGCAGTCTATCAGTTACATCAAATAAGATCGTTCAAAGTCTTTAACACAAGTAAATGGTTACTAAATATGAGGGTAAGTTTAAAAAGCTAGAAAATTATGGAATTTTTATTAAAAGTTTCAAAATGAAATGGTTTTTTTTGAAAATATTTCATCTAGCTATATCTGAAGGTAGTGCTTATGTTTTCTAAACTCCCCACTGCCCAAATTCCACATTTATAAAATTTTACATCAGGCTGAGCCACAGTAGCATAGTGATTGTGTGCAGGACTGTAGTCCACAGGGATGATGGTTCAAATCCAGTAGCAGCTCTCCAGAAGCAGGGCTGGGCTTCCTACTCCTACCAGGTCAGTGATGCCACACATGTAAAAAAAAGTTACATCATGCCAAAATGATAGTTTTCACATTCTCAAAGGACACAGATCATGTTCCTTTAAATATTTCTTAAGTTTGGCAAACAAAAAGAAGTCTGGACGGGCAAGATGAAGGTTGCAATGCAGGGAGGATAAGGTTTCCCGGTGAGACTTTCACAGGTAATCACTTGTTACCCTCAAAGAAAGAACAATCATCTGGTTGTGTGTTTGTGTGTGTGTGTGGGGGGGGGTTCTCAGTACATTCTTGTTTTTTTCTTTCATCAATGCAGTTTTCAATTTCCTAAAAATAATAAACAATAAATGCCATGATTGTCCTATGCCCTTCTAGAAAGTGCATTAAGATAATTAGTAGGGAATACCCCCAAATAATCACTATAATCTTCTAAATTGTGTTCTTTGTTTTGAAATTGACTAATTTAGCACGTCCCATCAGAAACTGTTCTGTTGATCAAAGTTCACTTTCTAGATCATATTGGTAAAAACAAAATTTGTAATTTTTTATACTTGTTCCATGAAATTGTCTTCATTATTTTTTATCTTCCTTTTGAAATGATGGGAAGATGAGATTTTTTTGAGTTAGTTAATCTGTGCACAATGCTTTTGGGCAATCATTGAGTTATAAGTTTGCTGAAGACAAGCTGTGCATTTTAAATAGAAATGGTTTACCCATGTGAGATCCAAACTTCAGTAACTATCAAATCAATGACACTTCTATGTTCTTCTTCCATAGGTTTTTGAGCCACACGCACAGTGTCTTTATTTGTTGAGGTTGGTGATATTTATTCTCTAGGCTTATCTTGGAAGTCTTCCTGCCCTTCCTTAAAGTACTTGATCAAACTAAATATTTTTGTGTAATATGGAATAGTATGTCTGTAGACTAGTAACAAAATACCAAGTAGTGGAAGATTTACACTTCAGTTTTCTTAAAGAATTGATATTATCTTTGCCTTGATCTCAAAATCTGTCTCTTCCCCTCTTCCCCCATGGTATTATATATATATGTGTATATATATGTATATATATATATATATGGCACTGTAATGGAGTAAAGCTCATGAATCAGTAGGGAAACTCACTCAGTTATGCCTAGAAGTTTGGAAGATAGCTAGCTGACCAAGTAACTAAAAGATTTATTTTTGTATCCATTCAAAGGAAAAGTGACCTAGCAGAGTGCTCAAATCATGGAACAATATCCTTAGAATCACATGCAATTAAATTTTGCTGAAGATCAGCCAACATAGATTGAAGCAGTACTTTTAAGGGGGAGCTGCTAGATCCATGCCAGATTTTGAAAAGGACCCGAAACAAGGGCTATCAAAGCTGATGTCCGATGGACCTTGGCTGAAAGTAGAGAAAGCCAGAAAGATGTGTACTTATGTTTCATTAAATATAGGAAGGCATTTGACTCTGTGGATCAGTGCAAGCTATGCATAACTTTGAGAAGTATATCAATTTCAGAACACTCAATCGTGCTCATGAGGAATCTGTACATGATTCAAGAAGCAGTTATGTGAACTGACAAGGAGAAAATGCATGGTTTCCAATCAGGAAAAGTGTATGATGACTCTATCCTGTTACCATATTTATTCCATCTTTATGTTGAGCAAGTAATCAGAGAAACTGAATTTTATGAAGACAAATACAGCATCACTTTGGAGAAAGGTTTATCAAGAACCTGTAACCTACAGATGGCACAACCTTTCTTACCGAAAGTGAGGAAGACTTGAACTCTTTGTTCATGAAGATCAAAAGCAGCCGATATCAATATGGATTACAACTCAGTATGAAGAAAACCCAAGTCCTCATGACGATATCAGAAGGAAATACCGTGGTAAATGAAGAAAAGATTGAAGTTGTCAGGAATTTCATCTTTTTTGGATCCAGAATCAATGCCCATGGAGGCAAAAATGAAGAAATCAAACATAGACAAAATGGGAGCCAATTAAGAGGGAAAGAAAGAGAGATAGAGAGTCGACAGCATCGTGGCTCCCTGAGCTTCCAGGATTACATTCCCACTTGGAGCAACCAATACAAAGAGAAAGCCATAGGGTCAGACTAACCATGAGGCATGGTGTTCCCTTATTGACCCACAGCACTATGGAGGTGATAGAAGGGCAGCACTGAAAAACAGTGGGGGTTACACACACACACACACACACACACATCATGGCCCACACCAGGGCATAACACAAAGGGAGAGCAACGGAGCAGCAAGGTGAGCAAAAAAACAAAGTCCCTGAGGAATGCTGAAAATAGACTTTAGACTCAGGGTGGAGGGCTTGGCATGGAATCAGACCTGATCATAAAACATTCGTAAGGGTCAGCAGACAGACCTGGAACTATTCATAGGCTGTTTTGTTTTCTATTTATTTTCTCTTCTTTTTTTTTTCATGTCTATCTATATAAGATAGGCAGGTTAAACCACCCTGAGGAGAAAACAACAGGCAGGCTTCGGTTCCAGGGTGACAGGGAGAGGAAGAGTTTGCAGAGAGCCAACAAGCCCAAGGGCAAGAAAACAGCAAGAGATCTAAAATTGATGGCAAGGAGGATGTAGAATGCCTGGTGGGGTTTGATCAAGTCAATGTAGCCAAGATGAAATACAGAGATCCAAATGTAGGTCGAGCATGATTGTGGGACAGAAGGAAAGTAAAAGGAAATAGAGGAAAGAACTAAGAGGTAGAGATATTTATAGAGTTATAAATATAAGCATTTAGGTATTTAAATATATTAATATATAATGATAGGGATACAGGTCATGTACATATATTTATAGGTTAAGTTTTAAGGTAGCAGACAGGCATTGGACCTCTAATAAAGTCCTTCTTCAATGCAAGAACACTGTTCCAATAACTTGGCAAACTGTGATGTTCACCTTCCCTACCTACATGATTGCTTAAAACAAAATGTGTGCATAAGAGAGTGTGTTGAACAAATATGATGGGGCCTGGAAATTAGAAGATATAGTGTCTGGGACTTGAAGTTAAATAAGCACCTATCTAACAAAGAAGCATCAAATCCCACATGGAAGAAGCCCACCAATTTGTGTGATCATGAATTGATGGGATCAGGTATCAGGCATAAGAAGGCCACCAAAAAACAATTTCAATGTGAATAAGGGGTGGGAAATGGGAAGCCAAAGCCTATCTGTAGATAATTGGACATCTTCTCGCAGAACGGTCACAGGAAGGGCCAAGCCAGGTAGGGTGCAGTATATCACTGAGGAAGCACACAATGACACAACCTTCCTCTAGTTCTTAAGGCTTTCTAATTGCATTATCATGATGCAGATCAGCCCAAATCTGGCTAGACCAGAGAATGTACACTGGTACAGATAAGACCTCTTGATACACAGAGTGCAGGACAGCTAAACCCATTAGGACCAATAATATGAGTAGTTATACCATGACGGTAATGGGAATGTGGAAGAAGAAGGGGGAGAGAAGGGGAGAAAGCAGCAACCATTTGCAATGATTGGTCCCCCCTCCCCTCAGAGGACAGGCAAGAGTAATGTGGGTGAAGAGAGATAGCTAATGAAACAAAATATAAAAATAAAATATTTTATTAATTATCAAGGGTTATGAGGGTGAGAGGGTATAAAAGAGAAACTAAATCCAAAGGTTCAGCTAGAAAGTAAGTGTTTTAGAAATGATTATGGCAATATATGTACAAATACAGTTGATACAATTGATGTATGGATTGTTATGAGTTGTAAGAGCCCCAAGTAAAATGATTTACTTAAAAAATAAAAAAATCAAATCATGTATTCCATTGAGTATATCTGTTACACAGATCTCTTTAAAATGCTGAAAAACAGGGAGGTTACTTTAAGGACGAAGGTGTACTTGCCCCAAAACATGGCCTTTACGAGTTGCCCTATTTCCATGTGAAAATTGAACTTTGAATAAGGAAGACAATACAAAAATGAATGTATGTGAATTGCAGTGCCAGAGAAGAATATTGAAAGTACCATTTACTTTATTTTATTTTGCTAAAAGAACAACTATGTTGGAAAGACAGCCAGGGTGTGCCATAGAAATAAGGATGACAAGACCAGCTCAAGGACTCTGGATGTCTTCTCAGGAGCAACCAGTCCCCTGGAAAAAGACATCAGGCTTAGCCAAATAGGAAAACTTTCAACAAGAGGGATTGGCACAGTGAGTGTATTGATGGGTTCAATACCATGAGACTCATTGTAGGGATGGTGCTGGACTGGGTAGGTTTTATTCAGTTGTACACACAGGGCAGTTGTGAATCCAAACTGACTTGAGAGCACTTAGCAACAACAATAAGAGGGTTAAGACAAGGGTAGGACTGCACCAACTGTAGTTATCTCCTCATAGCAGAGACATGATTAAATATCCTTAGTTTGGAATCTATCTATGGAAGTATGAACTGGAACCTTAGTAGCAGTGTTTATTTTAACTTACATTTGTTTATTTTTGTTAAGTGAATGTAAGACATGTGAACTCAAAGGATCTAGGTGAATGTGTGAATTAAGACATTTAAAAAGATTTAAATACTCATGAATTGGTTTTGGAATAAGAATCTTCCAAGTACAAAGTGGCAGATGCCTGATTACTGGAATAGTTGACAAAGAGAAGGAAGATAAGCCTTGAAAAATAATGGTCCTAAAAATAATAAACTTCAGAGTTAGCTCAAGGGATTGCATAATCATGTTTCTGCTTTGGAGCGATATGGAAGGTAGTTTCCTGGAGAGGAAACTTAGAGACATGAAGATCAGTTATACATGATTAGAATATGAGACAGTGAGAATGGGGAAGATTAGAATAAAGTTTAGCAGTACAAAAACTAGCTATTGACGTTATTTGTAGAGTCATGATTGTCATCACTTGAAGGAGGCAGAACTTGATTCATTCTACTAGTTTCTAATATGAAGGACTTGAGTAGTGATTGATAGCCTTATAGTTCTGAAATAGGTAATCTATATAGAATGTTAGACTTCAATATAATGAAAATAACCCTGGAAGATGCAGAAATTAAAATGAATACTTTAACAGCTTACAGATCCCATTTTCCTCCAAATAGCTCATTCTTAGTAGCATAAATAGAGCCCATGCGAGTGAGGGAAGTATTTATTTACTAAAATAATGAAAAGTAAGGACAATAAGCTTCCCACTTTTTTTTTTTAATAATGAAGAAATCTTTCAAAACACGCCAGGAGATATTATAAAGTTACAACATGTCAACTTCTTCATTTACATATTTGCCTTCTTCCAAGAAAAGGTGAATCAAGAAAATTACAATAAATAAAAATTTTAAGCATAAGCAAATAGTTCATCTCGAAACTTTTTAATTTGGGAAACTTATGATCTGAGGTTTAGGCCTGTGATGGGTTGCAAGCTCTGAAAAAGAAAATACCAGATTGTCTGCCTTATTTAGAATCTGACACAAGATAGAAAATTAAGTTTCTATATAAGAAGTTTATTTCTTCATATATTACTAAGTTTGAATATTTTCAAACACACAATGTAAAAGAGATATCGTAATTTCCTTAATGAGTGATTTAAAAGAACAGAAATTTATTTTCTCATTGTTCTATAAGATGAAAATTCAAATCAAGGCCCCTGTATTACAGATTCCTTCTTGATCCATAAGCCAAGTGTCCTTTATCTGTTGACTGGTAAACAATTCTCATATGTAAACTATTTTGCCCAATATAGGCATGCTTCTGAATCTAATATGTTTCTGATAACACAGAGGTGTCAAGGTTTATGGGACACTCTCTACACTGATATTACCATATTATCATAATAAAGATAGCAAAGTGCCCCAAGACACAAGTATATCCAATAGTTAGAATACCAAAACACATTTTAGAGGCATATAATTAGATGCAGAAAATATAAGGAGCAGCATTGGCAGATTTTCATAAATTAGAAAAATGTAATTTTATTGTTCTTAATAAACTAAAAGAATGATCCAGATTCTTCAAAGTGATTTGAAGTTTGGCGGTAGTAAGATCAAAAGGCTTAGGGTTAAGTGGAGAGTTTCTTACTGATTAGTAAATCTTTAGACAACATGTTTAAAAATGTGGTCTATGGCCAACTCCATCATCTTAAAAAATCACGTGGACATTTATCTCTCTCTGGACATTTAAAATATACATTGAACATTAGAGTTTCAGACAAAAAATATAAAAAACCAAGCGATCCTAATATTTTTACATTTTCTTACTAAGGTTATCTAAATTTACTTGAATATGCATGAATTTTTGCCATGCAATGTATCAGTGTAAATTAAAAATATACTGGCATTAAGATTCTAGTTCCTATATGCAACAGTTTATTCCAAACAAAACATGTATAAAAATGTCTGTGATTAGTGCTGCAGATATCTTTCAGCAAAATATTTTTCTTAGTCTTTTTATAATATATTTTAAAATGTTGGCATGGAAAATAGAGGATATTAATTAGCAAGGGATAATATAAAATTTTTAACAAAACCCAAGAGGACATAATCTCAGTTCATTGCAGCCTTACAAGAAGTTTATGAGGATGCGGTTCCGCATAAAACAGCAGTTCTGTCGAATGAGTATTTCAGAGATGGTGGGAAATAAGATGAGTTCAAGGGCTCCAATATCCTCCTAGAAGTGTCTTGAAATGTTATTCCATTCTAACCCCAGTCACCCCGGTCTTCCCCTTTCAGACATCAATTTATTCCCTTAACTCAAGGATCATTTAAAGCAGGATGAGTTGGCCTCCAGGAGGCCAAACTTGTTTTGGGTTAGTGTAAATCAAATAGTGCAGAGTTTTTTTTGGAAAAGCCTTAGAAAAATGGAACCACTACTATCAGAAGTATAAGCACCTAGATAAAGAATTTTTAGAGAAAACATAGTTTCAAAATTTTATATTTTAGTTGGAAAATGTGATTTTATAGTAGTAAGTTTTACCTACCCTTGTGCTTTCCTCTTTAAGAAACTGAAGGGAATATTCTGCCCTGAGCTACTTATTATCTTGAGTGAAATTTGGTTCTTCTTAATCTTAACATGTATAAATCTTTTCCATTTTTACTATAAATGTATTGAGATCATAGTAAATATTTACAAATAGCTCCTCTAAAATGAGAAATTATATAGAATTTCTCAAAATATTTTCTATTTCTTTCATATTCCTTCTTTTTTCATTCTGGGTTTTAATGTCTACTCCTTAAAAGAAAAAGAAACAAAAACCACTACCAAGGGGGCTAAGCCCTGGTGGGGTAAGTGGTTGAGTGCGGCATTGCAGCCCGTGGGCTTGGCAGTTCAAATCCACTGGCAGCTTTCAGGAACAGCACTGGGTAGCTCCCACGACCACCAGAGGGCAATGAGGCCCGTCCCCACCCCCAAAACAAAACAAAACAAAACAAAATGCTACCAAGTGTCAATGTGGTTTATTAAAAAAAAAAAAAATTGGGGCTGAGTTCTGGTGGTGTAGTGGTTGTGTATGGGACTGCGGCCCACAGGGTTGGTGGTTCAAATCCAGCAGCAGTTCTCCAGGAGCAAGGTCATGCTTACTAATCCAACCAGGGGGCAGTGATGCCCACAAAAAGAAAAGAAATTAAAAGAATTCTACTGCTTTATCATTTTTTTTAAGTTCTGTAGAATAGTGGTTCTCAATCTGTGAGTAGCAGCTTCTTTGGGGGTTGAATGACCCTTTTGCAGGGATTGCCTAAGACCAATGGAAAACATTTATTTCTGGTGGTTTCAGTAACTGATGCCATTCCTCTATTTATCTCCAGGCGAGTAGTTTTCCATGCAGATACACCCACATATAAGTACCCAACGTGAAGACTGTTATCCACGCTACACCATGCTTCAAGACAAAATTTCATTTACCTGTCATTAGAAATAAATATTTCACAATATAGAATTACATATTGTTTTTGTGATTAATCACTATGCTTTAGTTATGTTCAATTTGTAACACTGAAAATACATCCTGCATATCAAATATTTACATTATGATTCATAACAATAGCAAAATGACAGTTATGAAGTAGCAATGAAAATAATTTTATGGTTGGGAGTCACCATGACAAGAGGGACTGTTTTAAATGGCCATGGCTTTAGGAAGGCTGAGAATCTCTGTTTATTCCTAGTGACCCTGTGGAGAAAAAGAACCGCATACACAGAGGGTTTAATGAGATAGTGTTGTTTATTTCCTTTCTTTAGTTGGTCTGTGTAAATATATATAACATGTGTCCTTCAAAACAAGAAAAATATCCCTCCAAATTCTTTATCCTCAATTTAAACAGAGGTCTGAGTGGCTTAAAAAAACACACAAAGAAAAGTAATTTTGAAATACACTGAAGACTTTAGTGACAAAAAAGTTCATCTCAAACAAACAATTTTCTTCATATTTTGAGGCTATTGTGGCAGCCACTAAGTCAATCAATTTCATTAGGGCCTTTTTTATTTTTCATGGACCCTCCACTTTAACAAACATGATATCTTTTTCCCAGGGACTGGTGCCTGTGGGTAATGTGTCTAAAGTCTTACTATCTTTGCTTCCAAAGAGAATCAAGATAGACTTGTTTGATCTGGCAGTTCACAGTTCTTTCAGTAGTTTCTTGTCCAACATTGTAATTCAAATGCATCAATTCTTTTCTGGTTTTCCTTATCCATGGTATAGATTTTACATGTATGTGAGGTCATTGAAAATGCTATGGTAACTGTGGCAGTAATGTGCTTATGCCAATTTTAGGATTGAAATGTAGGTATGGAGTCTAGCCTGTTAATCTGGAGATAGCCATTGAGTAGCCAATGAGGCCTTTATGTGTGCATGGCTTTCTCCTGATACGTCTGGGAAATCTCATGATATTTCCCTTATGAAGATGAGAAGTTATCTTCCCCTGTTGTTGGGAGTTAGTCTCAGAGACGATGAATCATGGACAAGACAAGGTGGCAGCCTCTGAGAAGCTGGAGGAACCAGCAGAGAGGCCACACAGCTTTGCACTGATGGAGCCAGACCTCTGAAGCTGGGGCGTCCACGTGGAGACCTCTGCCAGCGCTGAGTTGCTTCTGTTTTGATGAACCCTGAGCCCTGTAAGCAAGGAGCCATGGGGAGAACCCTGCCAGCGCCGGGACTCCTCACCCACCGGCCTGTGACTTCGCGAGTCAGAAGGAGACCTTTTAGACTGATATTGGGTGTATGAGTTAATATCAGACTTATGACTTTGTACTGGACTGGATTGGGATGCTTTCTTAATGTCCTATTTCTCTTATATATAAACCTTTTCCTTCTATCGATATATGTGTCTATGAAATTTGTTCCTCTAGCCTTCCCGGACTGACACAGTAACCCTGAGATCAATGTTCTTGCTCACAGCAAACAGTGCATGGGGAGGACCTTAGGGCTGGTCCCAACACGGGACATAGAATCTCTCACTGAACTGTGGTCCTCTGGGGAACAGCACTAGAGACACAGTGTGGGAATAAAGCACGGTCTGACCTCATCATTCTAGGGAGAGGCATTGAGAGCGTGCAACAGGCAGCATGATGAAACACCCAGTGAATACCAGAAATAGACTTGGAAGATAAGAATGTGGAACCCCATCAGACTCAACTGGAAAAGACCAACAAACAGACCTTGAAGTATTGGTAGGCTTTTCCCTTTTTGTCCAGTGACTTTATTTCATGACTGTTTGTGACGGTCATGTGCTTATATTAATTTCATGATTGAGATGTAGGGGTGGAGTCTACCCTGTTAATCTGGAGATAACCATTGAGTAGCCAATGAGACCTCTGTGTGGGCATGGCTTTCTCCTGAGACTTCTGGGAAAACTCACAATATTTGCCTGGTGGAGATGAAAAGCTATCTCCCCAGTTGTTGGCAGTTAGTCTCAGAGACAACAAACTACAGACAGGACAAGATGACAGTGTCTGAGGAGCTGGAGGAGAAGCCACACGACCTTACCCTGGAGAAGCCAGGTGGAGACTCCTGACGGCACTGGGTTGCCTCTACCCTATTGGATGCTGTTGATGGACCCTGAGCCTTGGAGGCAGGGAGTCATGGGAAAACCCCTGCTGGGGCCAGAACTCTGCACCCACTGGCCTGTGACTTCATGAGTCAGAAGGAGATGTTATAGACTGGTATTGGGCATATGAGCTATTATCATACTTATGACTGAGCTGGACTGGGTTAGGATGTTTTCTTAATGTGCTATTCCTCTTGTATGTAAACTGTACCCTTATATCCATATGTGTGCCTATAAGTTTGTTTCTCTTGTTTATCCAGACTAACACACTGCAAACTGCAATTTTGAGTTTGCTTTTTGCTGTTGTTGCTATTGGTTTTTTTTTGGGGGGGGGTTTGATTTCCTTTGTTGTTTTATTTGACTTTGCCTGGTTTTTGCACTTATTAATGTATTGACAGTTCTATCTGAGATAAGATAGGTGGGATAAATAAATCAGAGATGAAACAAATGGGACCAATGATTCTGGGGGGATACGGGAGAAGGGGTGGTGGGAGAAAGGAAATGGGGGGGTCAACACAGGGACAAAGGGACAACAAGTGAACTAAAATCAATGAAAAGAAAGTCTTAGGATGCTTATTGGGATGCAATTAAGCAGTGAGGCAATGTAGCAGTGAGGAATTACTAAACCTGAATGAAGGATGAACATGATGGTGGGTTAAGAGGAAATAAAAAGATAATAGAGGAAAGAACCAGAAGGCAAGGGACATTTATAGAGATCTAAATATATACATATATACACATATATATACACACATATATGTGTATGCATGTGTGTGTATAATGAGAGGGGAATAGAACTATGTACTCATATGTATATGATAAGAATTAAGGTTCCAGATGGACCTTGGGATTCAACTCAAGTACTCCCTTTACACAAGAACACTTTGTTCTAACAATCTGGCATTCTGTGATGCTCACTTTCCTGACAAGATCACTTCAGACAAGATGTGTGCATAAGTAAATGTGGTGAAGAAAGCAGATAGTGACTATCATCAAAAGACATAGCATCTGGGATCTTAAAGGCTTGAAGATAAATCACGGCAATGTAACTCAGAAGCAACAAAACTCCTGTGGAAGAAGCACACAGCCTGTATGATCGTGAGGATCAGGAATCAGGCATCTAAAACGCAGAATAAAGCCATACCCGATGTGAATGGGGGTGAGGCATGGAGTAGAGACCTAATTCCCATCTGCAAAATTGGACATTGCCTCACAGAGGGGTCACAGGGAAGAGATGAGCTAGTTAGGGTACAGCGTAGCACCTATGAAACGTACAACTTTCCTCTACTTCTTTGGTGCTTCCTTCACCTCACTATAATGGCGTCAACTCTACCTTACAAATCATATTAAACCAGAGCATGAACACTGCTATAGTTCAGAGTCCACATCACAGGGAATCCAGGATAAATTAACCTATCAGGGCCAAAAAGGAGAGTAGAGATATCAGTAGGATTAGGAGAAGGTGGGGGAACAAAGGGAAATAGAGCCCAAGGATCCTAGGGGACAAATAGTGGAAAAGTGGGTGAGGGGTTTCAGAGAATGATACAAGATATGGAAGTAATAATCTATAACATATTAAGAGTTCCTGAGGGAAGTTGTCAGGGGAGGGGGAGAAGGGAGAAATGAGTAGCTGATATCAGGATCTCAAGTGGAAAGACTATGCCTTGAAAATGATGATGGTGGCACATTTGGAAATGGGTTTGACACTTTGAAGGAAAGTATAGATGTAAGACTCCCAAAAAAAAGTATTAAAAAAGAAAGAAAGTACCATTGGTTTTGGGCAGGCACACTTTAGTCATCAAAATGACATCTTTGCTCTTCAACAATTCAAAGATGACTTATGTGCAGCAGATGTGGTCAATGCAGCACAAAGTTTGATTTCTTGACTGCTGCTTCTGTGAACATTGGCTGGGATTCAAGCAAAGTAAAATCTCTGACAATTCATTCTGTTCTCTGATTATCATGCTCTTAGTTTTTGATCCAGTTGTGAATATTTTTGTTTCTTGACACTGAATTGCAATCTATCCTGAATGCTGTAGTCATCAGGAAAAGATGACTTTCAGTTTCATCAGCAAATGCTTCATCTATATACAATCAGTTTGTCATCAGCAGACTTCAGGTTGCTCATAAGCTTCTTTCAATTTTGATACCATTTTTCATCTGGCCAGATTATCAGGTTATTTTCTCTACAGATTAAGCAAGTATTGTGAAAAAACACGCTTCTGGCTTTTAACTGTTAGTATGACTGCTTTTTGGTCTATGGACAGTTTCTTCATAAGCACAAGAAAGTGTTGTGTTATTCCCATTCTTCTCAAGGTGACTCATAGTTTGTTTTGACCTTTGCAAAATTCAGAAAACACATGTAAACAACTCTCTGGTATTATCTGCTTTCAGCTAAGGTCCATCTAAAGTAGTGGTTCTCAACCTTCCTAATGCTGTGATCCTCATGTATGATGATCCCCCCAACCATAAAATTGATTTCATTGCTACTTCATAATTGCAATTTTGCTACTGGTATGAATCAGGCAATCCCTGGGAAAGCATTTTTTGACTCCCAAAGGGTTCATGACACATAGGTTGGGAACCACTGATAAGTAATGATATTCTTTGTGCCATATCCTCTTCTGATTATGGCAGCAATTTCTCACAGTTCCTTGTGGTTGTACTATTGCAACTGTTTTTTAAATTAAATTCATCAAAATTTTGCTTGCATGTGATATTACTGATATTTTTCTGTCATCGTCACATTTTTTAGAATCACCTTTCTTTGGGAGGAGCACAAATATGGATCTCTTCTAGTCAATCGGCCAGGCAGCTGTCTTCCAAATTTTCTGGCAAAAATACATGAATACATCTAGTGCTACTTCTACATTAGCTTACTGAAACATCTCAGTGGATACCCCTTCAGTTCGGTGAGCTTTGTTTTTGTTAGCACCCTCTGTTCAGCTCTGACTTCCTCCTTTGCTACCATTGGTTCTTGATCACTTACTACCTCTTGAAACGGTTGCCTGCTAACCACTTCTGGGTACAGTGAATGTGTATCACTTTCATCTCTCTTGGATGCCTCCTGCATCCTTCCATATTCTGTTCATGGAATCCTGTTAGTTTCACTTAGGGCTTTATGTTTCCATCAATTCTTTTACTTTAAGATGTTAAATGTGCTTTTTTTTTCTGGTGTGTCTTCTAACTCGAGATCTTTGTACATTTCATTACTCTGTCTTCTTCTGCTGCCCTTTGGTTTTCTTCTTTTATTTCTTTTATTTAATCATTTCTTTCATGTGCTCTACTTGTTCTGTGTTCAAAAGGAAATTTTAGACTCTGATGACATACACTTTGATATTTTTCTTTGCTGTCTTTTTAATAACCTTTTGTTTTCTTCATGAATAGTGATTTGTTGCTATCCCACAACTAGTCTGGATACCAAATTGAATATTTAGAGTATTTTTTAATATTAAGATATTTGGATGGGATATGTCAGACATTATATTTTGATTGTCATACTTTGCTATAATTTTCATCAACATTTACTTAAAATTGCTTAAGAAGATTTACTGATCTGTTTCACAGACAGGCCTTGGACTCATTATCCCTGAAAATACTGAGACTCTCCATATAATTTTCTGATAGATATAATCAATTTTATTTCTATGTATTCCATCTGGCAAAGTCTACATACATAATTGCTGTAAAAAGTATTTGCAATGAAGAAATAATAAATATTACACAATTCTATTATGTGGTATCCAGATTTATCTCTATCACCAAGGCCGTATCTTATTATAACTACTGTTTCTTCCTCTCTGTTTCCAACTTTCCTAATTCAGTCATCAGTAATAACCAATGCATCTTGATTGCATGTTTCACACTGTGAAAGTAGATAGAATTCCTCAATTTCTTCATCACTCTCTGTGGTAGTCAATGCAAAATTTAAAATAATAACTGTATGGCTGAATCTCGGTGGCATAGTGGTTGAGTGTAGGACTGCGGCCCACTGGCTTGGCGGATCAAATCCAGCAGCTCTCCAGGAGCAAGGCTGGGCCTCCCACTCCCACTAGAGGGCAGTGATGCTCCCCCCCAAAAAATAATAAAAATAAAGCTGTATGAACTGGGCATCCTTGTAAGAATATTAATATTAGCCTATCACAGATAACATATCTCGATAGATCTAGAAATGTTATTTTTGATGATAAATTTGATTACACTATTTTTGAATTTGTCATACTGGGTATAGCAAACTGCATGAATGTCTGATTTAAAGGGTGAGAGACCCATCCATTTTAGCCCACTTAGTTTAGGACATAAATTTTTATGTACTACGTTTCATTTTTGATGGTGTACAAGTTTTCTAAACCTATATTTCCCTCATCACTTTCTGATTGCTAATGGAGTGTTCAGTCTGTTTTATCTCATTTTGAGTCATGCTCCTTATGCAGATGAAAGTCCTGAAAGCTTTATTCCATCCCAGTCATGATCAACTAACTCTACGTCATGGAGGCAGCTCTTTCCCACTTGTATTTGGAGTGCCTTCTACCTTCTCCCACTCTGTCTGACTATTCAGTTTTTCTGATGTATTGACTGTTGATACAAGGAAAATGAAATCTCTTCAACTTCATTTTTATTTTTAATCTGCCATGCTACTATTTAGTCCAATGTTGAAGATGTCATTTTCTTTATATTGCAATATAATCCATAGGGAAAGCTTTATTCTTTGATTTTTCTCATTAAGTGATGCAAGCCCTTTTTGCATACAGTAAGCAAGGTTATGTCATCCATCTGTTGTACATTATCTCTGAGTCTCCCTCAAATTCTGATTCCAAGTTCTTCACGGAGACCAACTTCTCAGGTCATTTGTTCAGCACACAGATTTTAAAAGACGCATGCTTCCTTCATTTTGTTTTTTCTCAAACAAGAATCAAGTTGACTATAGAGATTCAAAGATGTAAAGGAGACTCTTAATGTCAACTTTCACAACAAGACTTGTAGAATAGCTTTCAAATAGTCATAAGCAAGTCCAAGTTGAAGCTGAAGGAACTTAGAACAGTTTCACAAGGGCCAAACTAAGGTCATTAATATATCCCTCCTCTGAATCTAGATACTATACCAAGAATAAATTTGACACATTAAGAATGAATAACTAAAGACCAGATGAATGGCAGTCAATTTATTTCTGTGCATTAAATCAAAGATGTCCAGTGATGCCCCCCCCAAAATTTTTTTAAAAAAAATCAAAGATGTCATATGTAAAAACATCAAAATGTCATTTAAAATACTTTATTTTTTTTGTTAAGGGTTCATATGGGAGGGAGAGTGGGAGGAGAGGGGACATATGGGAAGCTGGTACCAGGGGCCTAGGTAGAAAGAGGGTGTTTTGAGAATGATGATGGCAACAGATGTGCAAATGTGGTCTGCATACAATTGACGCACGTATTTATTGTGATAATTGTATGAACCCCCAATAAAATGATTTATAAAAAATACAATTTCTGTAACATTAAATAAAGAAAAAAATACTATAATAAAAAATAGACCAAAATGGAAGCAAAGGAGCCTTTGACATTTGCTGGAATTTACAAGTCCTAAAGAACATGGAAAGAATGAAGCAAAAAAGCTAAACAGAAAATTTCAATGGGCAATGAGAATACAAACCAAAGTACTGCAATACAGTGTGAATGGGGAAAATTGAGTGAAAATCAGAGGAAAACATTCCGTTCACTTAACAAACTAAAAGAATCAAATTTAAAATTGCAAGCTTGGGTTTGCAGTACTGAAGGATTATATAGGCAAAATAGTAAACAAGGAGAGAAGCATGAAATGGCGATAGAAAAATGATTAGAGATATTACGCCAAAATGGATGTGGTCAAGTACAAAAAATGCCATTGAAGGTGGCCACGTTTGGCCTTCTCTGGCTTCCCTGTTGCCACTTGGCAGGCATCTGACATGCTCCCATCCTCCATTCTATTCTGACACCAACCATTCCTTTCACACTCCTGGGATGGCCTCCACAAGCCATTACAGTGGCATTATAAAGCTCACTGATAATACTAAGCATTCTAAGAGTTTTTTAGGGAAGATACCTGGTTACCACAAGTCAGGGATAGTAGGCAGTAAAGATATGGACATGAGTCCATGACAGTCCTGTCCTCAGTCAGCAGTCAAGTTTCTGTAAGGTTCTCATTCATGTGGTCCCTTGGGCTTCTGTCTCTGTGGGCCAAGACATCCAGCGACAATCACTCTATCTCTCAGTCTCATAGAGTTGGGCCACACGAGGAGCAGTTACCCCATAGTCTTGGCTCTGCTTCTTTGAGTCTCTGTACCACTGTCTCTGATGCCTCCAGTGTTGGTCTTTGCTACTTCAGACAGAGCCTCTGTAATATTCTCTTATGATGGCAGTTCTCTGTGGAAATGGCTCTTATACACTTTCACAGAGGTGTGGATTTGGTCCTTTACCAGACCATAGGCCAGGGAAACAAAAGATGTCTCAAGCAGACGTGATTTAAGTAATGTCCTCTAATAAAATCTAAAGCTACATCACACATTAATCCTGTAACGGAGAGAGCTCTCTCAAGTGGGATAATAGCCATAAGCATAGAATTCAGAAATATAATATCTCACATACAGAAATGTGGATAGAATGGTTGTGTTAATTAATTCATCATATTTTATCACTATTCAAAAATTTC
The DNA here is from genome assembly GCA_004026705.1 of Nesogale talazaci. Lineage (NCBI taxonomy): Eukaryota > Metazoa > Chordata > Mammalia > Afrosoricida > Tenrecidae > Nesogale > Nesogale talazaci. The sequence goes on along the minus strand of PVJH01007950.1, from coordinate 58,341 downwards.
ATGAGAAAGCATATGGTCAAGAAAAAATAACTCTTACCTGCACCAAAGACATTGGCAAAAAATAAGATTCTATTAACTGATAGAGTACCAATTGAAATGTTTCTACAAATTGAATGCAACACTAGTAACACTATTTTGCCTATGCAAAAGCATTTGGAAGACAGCTACATGGACAACAGATTAGAAGAGCTTCCAAAAATTGGCCACTCCCAAGAAAGGTGATATAACACAATGCAGGGACAATTGAGCAAAATCAGTAATATCATCGTTAAGTAAATTTTGGATAAAGGCATTTTTAAAAAGCAGTTGTAGAAGCAAAATCTAATTGAACTACCAGATATTCACTCTAAATTTAAAGGAGGTATGGAACCAGAAATGTATTTGCTGATGCCACTTATATCTTTGTTGAAACAAAGAGCACCAGAAAGATGCTAATTTATGCTTTAGTGACTCTGAAAAAGATTCAACTCTGCAGTTCGAAATTAAGAAGGGATAGCATTTCAAGAATGGGAATCCTAGAAAATTTATGTTTTCTTATTGAGCCTGTCCAAAGATCAAAAGGTAGTCATCAAACAGGATAAAGGGGTCCACAAAGGTGTGCATGAAGGTTATGCTCTTTATACCTGCTTATTCCATATGCATACCAGCACATAATCCTAGAACCTGGATCATAAATTGAAGAACAAAGTGTCATGATTGAAGAAAGGCTCATTAACAACTTGCAACATGCTTATAGCACAATCTTGTTTGCTTAAAGCAAGGGACTATGAAGCATTTACTGATGATATTCAGAGATTACAGCCTCTATTAAGAATAACATCTTAAAATAAAGGGGGTAAATGGTTACAACTAGACTAATAAGAAAAATTAAAATAAAAAAGAAGATTGAAGCTATCATTGAACCTCAGTTGACTTGGGTCCAAAGCAATATCCATGAAAGAAACAATTCAGACACTCAGGTGACATATTGTGTTGGCCAAATCTGCCTTAAAAGATCGCTTTAAAGTGTTCAAAAGAAAAGAGGTAACTTTGAGAGCTAAAGTACACCTGATCCAAATAAAGGTATTTTTTAATCATGTATCTGCAGAAGCTGGAAAATAAATAAAGGAGACAAAAGAAGAAATCATATATTTGAATTATGGGTTGATGAAGAATATTAATTATTGACATAATGCACAATATACTTATCTGTTCTTACATAAGTACAGCCAGAACACCCTTTAAAGGGAAAAGAGGGAAACTTCTACTCAAATTCTTTCGAATGTTATCAGAGGATCCAGTCCCTGGTAAAAGGTATCATGGTTAAATTAGGTAGATAAAGGATGAAAGTAAAAGGGGAGGTACTTTAAAGAGTTTTATTGCATAATATATTCAAATATAAGAGAGATTTTAATGATAATACAGTACTTTTCTCTTTCTGTTGTTCTGTTTCTACAGGGCCAGTAAAATCAGAACTTCCTGGACATCACCTAACCACAGAAATAACAATGAATACAAGTTGAATAAATATGATGTAAGGATACAACCCTAACACATACTCTTCCTACAACCAATGAGATGCACAAGGGTAGTTCTAATTTATATTGTTGACAAAAGTTATTTGCAATGAATGAGTAGGTCATCTTGTAAAATTCTATCATAAGATACCTGATGTAATTTCTATCAAAAAAGCCATTTTTTGCATCTCAATTTTTCCCTTTTGTTTCCACCTGTTTTAAGAGAGGCAATAATTTTTAAAATAGATTTTATTGGGGGTTCTTACAATATTTAATACATCATTCATATTAAGCATATTTATACACATGTTGCCACATTCATCTACATTATCTACTTGAACCTCTCCAGCATAAGCTCCTCTTCCCCTTTCCTCTAGTTCTTTATTTTTTTAATTACAACTCCCCATATTTCCCCTTCCCCTTTCTCCTCCCCTGTGAACTTCTAATAACTTACAAATTATTATTACCTCTTCATATCTTAGACTGTCTAATGTGTCACTTCACTCACTGCCCACCCCCTTGTCCACACCTGAGAGATGAGGTCACAAGTAGATCCAAGAGATTCGTTCCCCCTTTCTACTCTACCCTCCCTCCACCCTCCCAGTATCACCACTTCCCACTAGTCTCAAGGGATTATCTATCCTAAATTTCCACGTTTTTGACTCCAATGTGCATCCTCTGGTCTAGCCAAATCTGTTTGGCAGAATTGGGGTAATGATAGTTGGTGGGAGGGAGCATTTGCTACCACACTGCACCTACACTGGCTCATCTCCTCACCACAACCCCTCTGTAAGACATATCTCTTCACTTATTGATGAGCTTTTGATGCCCAATTTGTTTCCACCTTTTGCATCTCCATGACAACTGAGTATCAATGGATCTTAATTGCATGTTTAGAGGATTCCAGGGTGCAGAGATTGATATATACCTTCAATGTCTTCATAGTTGGCATTTGTTGTTTGGGTGTAAATGTAAATCGTAGTGATCTTCTTTGTAGGTAGGTGGAATTTTATCCGACCAGTGCCAGTGCAATGCTTCAGGATAGATCTTGAAGTCTGCTTCTCTGTTGATACATTGTGGATATTCCTCTTTGTCATAATTCCTAATGAAGCAGAAAACCTAATTATTCAACATAAAATAATTGACATATAAATACACAGACATGCACATATATATAAATCTCATGATGGACATCTTTATGATTGTCCAAGTTCCTCATAAATCTATTCATATTTTAGTACTGTGTGCTAGTCTGAATAGCCTAGAGAAACAAATTCATAGATACTTATATGTATATTAGAAAGAGATTTATGTCTAAGAGAAATTGTTTAGTGAGAAAACATCGCAGTTCAGTCAAGATCAAGTCCATAAGTCCTATATTATCCCATATGTCTGATACCAATCTAAAAATACCCTCAGACTCATGAAGCCCATGCAACAGCGCTGAATGAAGGAAGATCATAGGCCACTAGGTGGAAAGATCTTGTGGATCCAGTGTTAGTGGAAGCATCTTAGCATTGGCAGGGGTCTCCATGTATCTCCTTCAGCTCCAGGACTCTAGCATAGTTCCATGTGTCTTCTCAACAGGAATGCCTCACAGGCTGTGTGCAAGTGTTCTGCCTCTAGCAAGCAATTTATCTCCTTAATGTCACCAAATGAAGTCACCAAGCTACTGCCTGATTAAACGGCTAAACTCCACCTCTCCATTTATTACATCTCAAAATGACAACAGATTATGTAACTACCACAGACCACCCCTTATCAATTTGATACTCTCACACAACTTTGTGCTAGGTCATGAACTTCAGACCAGTCAATCCATTCGCTCTCAACTTCTCTAGTTCCTGTAAACCTGGTCCATGGGTGTCAATAGCTAGACTCAACCCATCTTTTTTTTTTTTTGCATCACTACCCTCTCATGGGAGTAGGAGGCCCAGCCTTGCTCCTGGAGAGCTGCTGCTGGATGTGAACTGCCAACCCAGTGGGCTGCAGTCCCACATACAACCATGACACAACCTGGGCTCAACCTTCAACCCATCTTTTTAATGCTGCATTTCTCCCACTTTCACTCAGCAAAGGGATCCAGGTGGTCAACTAGCAAGCATTTCGGCTTGTCCACAGTCTCCCCTTAACAGTTCCATCCTAGAGCAGAGAGTTTGTTCAGGGCTCCAGATATTTTCCAGCGTCTGACAAAACCGACTTATTCAAGATTGAAAAAGCCAGAGTTACTTTTTCTTCAATCTGTCATCAGCCCCCTAGGCAATTTTCTTGGAATGCAAATGTCCTAACTGCTTCAAAGTACTGGGTGGGGCTAATATTTTCAGAGCCTTCTTTGCAGGTGTGTCCTAACCCATTTAAAGATTCAAACTTTAATGACTGAAGGAAAGGTTTACAAACTCTATTTTCATAATTCCTGATAATAATATCTATTGATCATAGTATCAACAATAATAAGCAGAAACAATAAAACAAACTCTTAATTTTCATACTTCCCAATAATCATTTCTATTAATCATTATATGAACAATAATAAGTATAAGCAAGGTAGAATTCAATATTAAATTCTTGAAGCAGTCAAGTTCAATTCTTATTTAGCTTATGTTAATCTTTACTTAAACTATTCCATTAATGCAAAGTATAGGATTAGGCCTCTGATAACATCAAGCCAGAGCCAGGCTTTCTTTCAGTCATTTTGACCTTCCATCTCAGCTATTCTCCCTAAGCAACTTGTTTTCTGAGAAATTCAAGGGACAAATTCTATGTCTGAGCTCTAAATATATATTAACATAATTCATTTTCACCATTTCAAAACATGAGCAAGCAAAGACTACAATGAAGCAAAATAATAAAAACTTCATCTTGCCACATTCTTTCCAGAAAACATGACTTTATCTGACCTCTGGCTAGCTAAAGAAGAAAAAACTACCATGAGGGAGAGGTCAAACAAGCATCCATTCTCCATCTTCAGGATTTGTTTCTCTAGTATCCCATTCCCAAGGTACCATATGTATTAGCCTAGGTAGATTAGAAAAATTCATAGACACTCATGATTAGAAAAAGAGCTTTATATGCAAGAGCAATTGAATATTGAAAAACATCCCATCTCAGTCAAAATCAAATCCTAAGTCTGATATTAGGCCATAGGTCTGATATAAAACTATATATTCCTCTTCCGACTCAGGAAACACATACAATGATTCTGAGTGCAGGAAGAGCACAGACCAAAGGGTGGAAAGTTGTGGATCCAGGGGTAGTAGTTATTTCAATGCTCGTATGGGTCTCCACATGGCTCCTCCATCTTCAGGGCTCTGACTACATAAGCATAACTCCATCAAGCTCATTGTCAATAATGTTTTTCAGGGAGTGAATCAGTGTCCCGCCTCCAGTGGCACCTCCAAAAGAGTCATCAAGCTGTGACCTCATTTTCAGACTACACTCTACTCCCACAATGTTAAGTCTCAAATTGGCAAGAGATTGTTTAACTACCATATATCTAATCAAAAAACCCTATTCATTATATTTAAAAATCAACTATATTCTATTTATACAATGAAATAAACCACTCTTTCTAGTTCTAAATACCTGACTGAAGCAAATGTTACTTGATCATTTTCATTTTCATCTCTCATATATTTTAGTGATATAAATTTTCTAATATACAGCCAAGCCCATATTGCTATATATTTTTCTGTTCAATTATTAAGAATATCCTGAATTCACTTGAAAGTGAATGATGATCCTCAGGCCCTTTCTAATCACTAAGTAACTTTATAGATGTTCACTTGATCAGTTCTGAAAATACAAAGACTACTTCAAATTTTTGGTGTAAGGAAATTAAGTTTACAATGTAATTTTTTTCTTCAGAACTTGAAAATCCATGCTAATGAGCAGAAGTTTATGGAGAAGTATTTATTAACCCATCCATCAAGCTATGTGTCCGATTTAATTTTATACATCTGCAGTCTATGAATGTCCCTTTCTTGTGATCTAACTCAAAAGAATCATTCTATTGTGGCAGTGCCAGACCAGATGGTAAGAGAAATTAAAAGTAACAATCCAAGGAAGATATGGTGTCGCTAATTCTCACAATATTCCCACATTCCAGCATGCCTAAGAATAGGTTATAAGGGTAAGAAAATATAGAGCAAATAAAAAATATATAGACTAGTTAAGGATCATAAACAGTACAAAGATTCTGGGGCCAGCCAGATGGTTGTGTCCTTGTGCTATGTTTTTATCAGAGGCACATCTGTTGTCCACTTTCTTCTTTTGTGACCTTAAATCCTGTCGCTGTTTGTCCTTTATTCCAATAACTTTTAAAGTATAAAAGTATAGATATAGGCATATGCATATAAGTTTTAAGAGGCATTAATTATGTGGGAGTCATGCGCTTATGTTAATTTCATGATTGAGATGGAGGGGTGGACTCTAGACTGTTAATCTGGAGATAGCCATTGGATAGTCAATGAGGCCTCCATGTGGGCATGGCTTTCTCCGGAGACTTCTGGGAAATCTCATGATATTTCCCCCATGGAGATGAGAAGCTACTCTGTAGTTGATGGGAGTTAGTCTCTGAGACAATGAACTATGGACAAGAAAAGATGGCAGTTTCCCAGGAGCTGAAGGAGCTGGAGGAGAAGCCACACAGCCTTACCATGATGGAACCAGATCTCTGAAGCTGGCGAAGGAACATGGAGATCACTGCTAGCACTGAGTTGCCTCTACTACCACTGGATGATATTGATGAACCCTGAGCCCTGGAAGCAAGGAACCCTGGGGAGGCCCCTGCCAGCAATAGGATTATGTACCCACTGGCCTGTGACTTCATGCATTGGAAGGAAACTTTATAGACTGGTATTGGGCATATGGGCTAATATCGGACTTATGACTTTGAACTACACTGGGTTGGGATGCATTCTTAATGTCCTATCCCTCTTGTATATAAACCATCCCATTATGTCCATATGTGTGTCTATGAATTGTTTCTCTAGTCTACCCGGACTAGCACAAATTAGTTCCTAGAAACAGAATTAAGTTTCAGACTTACTAAGCGAGAAGCTTACTCAACAGTACATTATGGGAAAAGACTAGTCTTTCTAGAAGGCTGAAAATATTCTTGAAATATTTACCCTCTATCTAGTTCCAATTTTAGTTGTTACCATATTTCATTTTTTCTTTGATTCACATTTTTAAATTCTTCTTTGTGTTAGTAATAGATTTGACATTATTTTCCTCTTGAGACCTTCTGGTTTCCCATATTAAAAACATAATTAAACTTCTCCAAGCTATAATTTTCTCATTTCTTATTTTTTTAATTTTCTTCTCTTTATATGAAGATAAATTATACATGATGTTCTGGTGAAGATTTAATGATTCAAATTCATAAAGTTGTTAGCATATGGAGAGCACACAATCAAAAATATATGATACTCATTATGATTATTAGGTCCTTAGGGGGTCATAAATTCTGCAAGATGCCAACATAAAATTTGTTGGTTTGAGCCCACCAAGCTGTACTAGGTAAAATAAGGCTTGCTAGTCTGTTTCAATTAAGAGGGCAGCTTAGAAGATCCTACAGTGTAACACATGGTGCCACCAGCAATCACTATGCCACTGGGACTCAGCACCTAACTCTCAGTTCTTCATGGTGTTTTTGCCCTCATAGTGCCTGCCATACACTGCTTTTGTTGTCAGTGGACTGAATGTGCTCCCATTGTTAGCGATCCCGGTAAGACAGGAGTCAATGGTTATGGTCCTATCCAGTTCTCCCTGACATTGCTGTGCTTAAGTCCCGAGGTAAAATTCATCTCAATGAACTGTCTGCTTGTTGGTCAACCCTCTACTGAACCAAGCCTCATTTCCTTTGTTAGCCATTTCTCTTTCTTGATAACCTAAGTATGCATGGTGACCTGTTGCTACTATGAGCATTAGATGGGTTCCAGCCCACACTGATTTTATGTACTACAGAGGGAAACGTAGCCCATATCTGCACCTTCCTCACATGTGTTATGTTTTAGGACATTGCTGTAACTCCTGTGATATTGTCATGGTAGTGATATTGTAATCACTGGGACAACTCATCTCCTTGAGGACCTTTATCATTCTCACTGTCAATCTAGTATACCAAGCATGGTGTCTTTTCCAGGGATTTTTTCACTCTTAATGACGTGTTCAAGTACAAAAGTGAAATGCCACCGTCCATGCTTCTAAGGATAATTCTTGCTATACTTCTTCTAAAACATATTTTTAATTCACGGTATATTCTTTTAGTACCACAGATTCAAATTCATCAGTTCTTCTGTGGTGCCCCTTCTCTATTGCCTTGTTGTCATATGAATGTGAGGGACTGAAAATACCATGGCTAGACTGAGTTAGCCCTTTGTCACCAAGGTAATATCTTTGCTTTTCCAAAAGATTTGCTGTCTTCACTGCTGCATTCATGAAGCTTGATTGTGGATCTAAGCAAAATGAAATCTTTGACAATTCTGGTCTCCATTTATCGTGAGGATGGTCCCTTGCTTCTCTTTTCATTGAGATGGAATCCTCATTAACGGTATAATAGCCATTCATGTCCATGAGTAAGTGTTTTAAGCTCTCTTCACTTTCAGCCAGATTAGTTTTATTATCTGCATCTTCAGGTTGTAGACACTTCTTCCTTCAAGCATAGTATCACCTTTCCTGATAACCCAGATTCTCAGATTATTACTTGCTTGGCAGACAAACAGTGAACATAGTGCAAGTAACTATGGCATTTGCTTGTCTGATTTTAAACTGCTGTGTTCCAAGGACTGCATTTTGGTCTCAGTGAAGTTTCCTCATGTGCACAATTAAGTGTTCTGGGATTCTCATTTTTTTGCCATGCCACTTGTAGTTTGTTATGATCCACATAATGTAATGTCATAAATGCTATTTCATAGTCAATAAAACATGCCTATCATTTTTTTACCTTTTATGTCCTAAACCACCATCTATCTGATGTAAGCAATAATAGATTATTTTTTGATGTCCTTTTCTGAGTATACCTTGAATTTCAGTTCATTGTCAAACACTGTTACAACTGTTTTTGAAATGTTTTGAGATATAGTTAAATAGCATAGCCAGTCTAGCCATTATTCCTCATTTGAGATATTGTAATTCTAGATTCTATCCCTGATGCTATGATCCCATATTTAGAGGGAGTTTGGGGCTATAATCTTCTGAAAGACAAAAGTTATGGCTCTATAAAAGCGATTTCTCAATCTAGCACAATGATTGCTGTATACTCCCCTCCCCCAAGGGGACAAACATCAGAAACGTGGGTGAAGGAGGGAGACAACCATGGCTGTAAGATATGGAAACAATAATAATTTATATATGACCAAGAATTCATGAGGAAGAGTGTGTGCAGGATGGAGGGAAGAAAAAAAATGAGGAGCTGATACCAAGGGCTAAAGCACAAAGAAAACGTTTTGAAAAGGATGATGGAAACATATGTAGAACTGTGTCTGGCACAATAGATGTATGTGTTATTATGAACTGTAAGAGTTCCAATTGAAGGATTTAAAAAAATTTGAAAAGCCATTTCTCTCCGTATGAGACATCTCAACACAGAGAAATTCCAAGACCATCAGAAGAACTCAGATTGAAGTGGCAAATACTGAGACCAGAGACCCCAGAGAGCGTGACACAGAGTCTATAGGGTAGATTCTTCACATGTGATTTGACTCTTCTGGGTGAGACTGAAAGCAGATTGGCAGGAATGATGTCTTCTTGCTCCACAGAAGCAAAACCCAAGGAACCATGTGGCTGATAGGCTGTGGACCAGAGAGATGCTTGGCTAATGGCTGGGTTGGGATGGTGCTGTGTATCAGTAACTGTAGCTTACTATTTACTGATCTTGACTTGTGGTACTCTCTCAACACCCTGAATAAACTCATTTCATGGAGTCTATTATCAGTGAGACCTGGATGGACATTGTAAGACATTGTTAAACCCAGCATAGTTATAGAGTATGTGTGAGATATGGTTGGTATCAGAATAGGTAAAGGGAATGGAGGCTAGACACATGTCTGACCTTGTGGCAACAAGGAAGTCAAAGGAGGTCAGATAATCTCCTCCATGTTGTTTACAGCCCATCCTCAGAAGAATATAACTTGCATATGATATTAGTGATATTGTCATATATTTTCCACACTCTGATAGGTCATTTTTCTTTAGAATGTGCTTTCATCAGCATGTCAGTTGATTGAAACCTTTCAATTGATATTCTGTATGTTTCTGGAAACTTATTTTTTTAGAGTGATTTCAGTGAAGTTTGGACTACTTGATCACATGCTACTTCTTAAAGTGACTGAACGTTCATCTGTTCTTTATGGGACATGAACTCTTTGTTATTTCTTTCACCTACTATTGATACTCTGTGCCTCATTTAGTATTTGGTCTGCCGAACCCTTTGATTTTGAAATTTTGGTCTTGATTTTCCCCCACTTTGGTTCTTTCAGATTGATATATACTGAGTATATTCTTCACTTTTGGTTTTCTAACTCTTAAATTTTCATTTTTCATTACAATACTTTATCTTGTCAAGATGCCTTCTGAAATTTTCTGTTTCAGTCTTTAGTTTCATCATTTCTACCATTTGCTTCAACTACTTTAAGTTCAAAAGTAACCTGTAGAGTCTCTTCTGACATCTGCTTTTTTCTTTTTTCAATAATTTTCTTGATGGCATCTCCTAAGTCATTTAATATTTTTCAAATGTAGTTAATGTGCCAAATCTGTCCTTGAGTTGGTATCTAATTCAGATGGCATATGCGCCAAGTCATATTTTGTCTTTAGCTGACGTGTTTCCATTTTCTTCCTCAACCTGTGTTTACATATGAGAAATTCATGCTCTGTTCCATAGTTATATGTAATCTTTTTTGGCAATGATATTGAAAATCTCTCTCATTTTTCATGCAGATATAGTCAGTTTTGTTCTAGTGTATTCCATTTGGCAAGGCCCAAGTGTGTATATGCTGCTTAGACTGAAGAAACTAATTATTAGTAATGAAGATGTAATTAGTCTTGCCAAATTCTGTCATGTGGTCTCCAGCCTTGTTTCTATCATTGAGGCAAGATTATCTAATGATCCTTACATTATATATTTTTAACTCTCCTTTACCAATCACCAGTAATTATTAATGCTTCTTGATTGCATGTTTGACTATTTTCAGACTAGAGAAATTGACAGAACCCCTCAGTTTCTTTATCAATGGAATCAGTTTTTCTGTGCAAACTTTGCATAAATAAACATTTTATTAATGGTTTTCCTTTAAGCTTATAAATATTATCTTAATCTCAGACAGCACTTACTTCCAGATAGCTCTTGAAATGTTTTTTTTTTTTGATGAATGTGATTTCATTCCTTTTGAATTTGTCATTCCTAATATCATCAGCCATATGATTATCTGTTTAAAATGGTCAATACCAGGGCACATCAGCTCACGAATGCTTGGATGTGCATATTCATACATGTTTCACTTTTGATGACTTGTATTTTTCCTGGATTCTTAATTTGTATATTTCATGTTCAAATTATAAATACATTTTTCAGCTGTTTCTTCTCATTCTTAGTCATGCCCCAGCAGGTAATGACAGTAGCGTAAGCTTTGCTCCATACAAATCACTATGGTCATCGCTCACTTGGGGAGGCAGTTTTCTCCCCGGAGTGCCTTCCAGGATGAGGATTCTATCATCTGGCTGTATATCATACAGTGTGCTGCTGGTATTCAAATGGATATGTTTGGGGCCAGGTCCAGAAAAGTCAGCCCCTTGGGCCAGGCAGCCCCTGCACCCACCTCACAAGAAGGGAATGGCCATTCTGCTGAACTGTGTGACCAATTTCTGACATCACACAGAGCTTCTCCCTAGCATTTTGGGAAACAGGTTTGAAAAAAGAGATGGTTTGCTAATAAGTCTTCTCCAGTCCCGAAAGTTGCAAGCACAGCACAAGGAATCTTTCTTCCCTTTATCAGTCTACGTGTCTTTAGCTCACACTGTACATGTATATGTATATGTAAAGTATATGTATATGATCACTGCCCCAATACCAGACATGGCTTCTGTACCCTAACTTGTTGGGCTGCAGAACCTGTCTGGGAGTTATTCTCTTTTCCTTAATAATGACTATATGTACTTTCCATTTCTGACTTAGTCTTCTCTCCTTATTCCATCTACACTTATACCTCTCAGATTTTAGGGGCTAAGTTTTTAGAAATGACTGTCTCACACATCTTATTTTTTGCTTAGTCTGGAAGATTCAGCAAAAATCTGTTCATCATGGCTGAGCCCCGGTGGCGTAGTGGTTGTGCGCGGGACTGCGGCCCACTGGGATGGAGGTTCGATTCCAGCTCCCAGGAGCAAAGGCTGGGCCTCCTACCCACCACCAGGGCAGTGATGCCTTAAAAAAAAAAAAATCTGTTCATCATAAGTTAATTTGCTAGTATACAAAACACTGGTGGCACAATTTCTGGCATAATACATGCCACCATGATAAGACAAACTGGTAAATAGCAGGAAAAGCACATATAGGTATAGTTTAATGTATTGAGTAAATATCTTTGAAAAGTTTCTCCCAACAGGAAAGTCTTAATTCATTTTTCCAGAACTACATATACATTTTAAGCAGTGTTTCTATGTGAATTCTTTGTGTGATGAATCCTACTAAAATGTTTTTCTGTAAAATGCTAGTCTATAGTTTGATCCATTCTTAGGCATAGAGGCTACAATTCCAAACATATTTAGAGAGACCAATTCAGGATATAATAAGTTTAATTTCTAGCATGGATATCACTTCAAAAACTTAAGAACCTTCTACTTAATATGATTACTATAAAGGCAAATGAGGTAGAATTCACCTTAAACTATGCTAGGGAGAATATTACAAATCATCCACAGACTAAGTTATTCATAAACATTTTTAAATGCAATTTGAAATAAAAAACTAATTTAAAATTAAGATCTATAGAAAATATACAGAAAATGTGCTACTCAATAGCATTTTGTATGGCTAATATAAACCAATATTTTTAAAAGAATTTAGTAAAAACTGTTATTGCCTGCCTCCTATTTTTTCGTACAACTGAGTGAATAGACAAATGGTAAAAATGCTTTTGTTGCTATTTCAATTTACTGCAGAATGATCACTCATCTTGCACTTAGGGAGTTACACAAATTAAGCATGATTGTAGTGTATTAGTCTTATAATTAGTACTTTTCAAATCTATTCACAGGAGCCAAACACCTAGTGTTCTTAGTCACATCTGATCTACAGAGCAAGACATTTGCATATGGTACATGGTAGTGCTTTCCAAAAAGCACTTAATCATTAATGTAGGAAAAGCTTCTTGGCATTTATTGTTCACAGGCCAAAAGAAAGGCATTAATATGACTGTAATTTTCAATTCCAAGAACAATTTCTTCACAGTTTAACATAGATTAATGTTCAAATGCCATTAAGTGTTTCTATACTTTTCTGTTAAAGACTAGAATCTCTATTATACAAACCGAAGACATTTTTAAATTCAAAAGATGGTCAGGTAATGCTTTAATGTACAAGGAAGCAACTGGTGATTTAAAACCACAGTTTTGTTATGCGGCTGAAAGACAGGGAAGCCTTGATGCTATGGAAAAGTAGGCCAGTAAGTGAACACTTCATTGCGTGGTTGTCACTTGCACTCTGTGCTTCTAGTTACCCACAAAGGAACAGTCATCCTGGGTGATCTTACTCTTTGTGAGGAGGCCATTTCAAAAGCCTGTGCTTGCAATCTCTTTCTGTGGCAGGGTTTAGCGCAAATGGAAGACTCATCATCAGCCTGAATAACCCTTGAATAATGCCAAGAGCATCCAACTATCTGTACCAAAGCAGCTAAGGCAATTATTAGCCCACTGGCTTGTAAAATTAAAGTGGTAAAGGATAAGAGCATGAATACACACCATAATTGAAAGGACAAGTAAGCACTTCTGTGGCAGTACTCTCTTGAGATAAAATTTGGATTGATTAATTTCCCCTTTACTAATTTTCAGAGTTTAGGGCATTTTCAATTACGTTATCAAAGTTCTATTTTCAAACTACTATCTACCCACTCCCCAAACTCCCGACCCTTCATTCCCATCCCCTCGCCATCAACACTCTTTCTTGATCTCTTTTTCTACTTCTTTAAAATTATTCTTAACTATTTCCTCTGTGAAGTAACCTTGGTGGAGCGGTGGTTCCCATTCTGTTGCTAACTGCAAGGTACTTTGCAATCATCAGCCACTTGTGGGAGGCAGAGGGGGCTTTCTATAGCCATAAGGAGCTACAGTCTTGGAAAATCACACAAGTAGTTCCATCCTGTCCTCTAGAGTCTCTATGAGTGAATAAGTTCTATGAAAGTAAAGATTCATTTTGGGGGTACTTCCCCCAGTGAATGCTTTCATGATTATCAGTAAGGTGCTATGAATCTGATTCATGGATAAGAAGTCACAAACATTTTAATATACCAACTGCCCATAAGTGAATAAAGCATACATTATGACTAGAATGGTTATACAAAACAATAGAAATTGGTAAAGATTTAATTTCTATATTTAAGTAATACCTAAGTATAAGCTATCATAATAACTACGAACTATATGAACTACAAATTCAAAACAAGAAGGCATGGGAAAGCGCCAACTAAGATGTCTTCTCATGAAACAAAATATCAACATTCACAAACAAGAAGATTCAATAGGCCAATATGTCTATTTAACTATAAAGTAAGATGACAGTGAGGGAAAATACATCAGAACAAATGATATCAAGACAAAACATATAAATGAACAGTTTGACAAATACAGGAGTCCCTAGGCAGAATCAAGTCAGCAGCAATTAGCAATAACAACATGACATATATAATGACAGAGGCGAGTTTGCCGACAAAATAATTGTGCTTCAGGGATTTTTCTTGCAAGGGCTCTCTCTGAGGGTGAGTACACTTTGCCATTGTGTGTTGGTGTCTTTATATTCTTTTGTTTAAAGGCAGATTTCTGATTTTATATGTAACAGATTCTACAAAAATTCTGGTATACTCTTGTGTCCTCAAGAACTGATTGTAGAGCTGAGCCCCGGTGGCATAAGTGGTTAAGTGCGGGACTGTGCCCCACAGCCTTGGCAGTTCAAATCCAGCAGCTGCTCTCCAGGAGCAAGGTTGGGTAGCTCCCACGACCACCAAAGGACAGTGATGCCCTCCCCTCAAAAAAAAAAAGAAAATAAAAGAACTTATTGTATGCCACAATCATTCATTCATATTCATCCACATGTATCCACTGAGCACTTATTTTGTGTCCAGCAACCTGGAGAAAAGTTGTTGAACTGGCATAATGCTGATTTTCCCCTCATAGAGCATAATCTTTTGTAAAATAACACAAACATTTTACAAACTGTGATGCGTAAGTATAGATACATAAACAATGAAGAAAATGTCTGTAAATGGTAGTAACAGAATTTTTCCAGATTGCTTACTAGGTCCTTTTTCTTTTTTGGTATTTAAAAGTTTAGTTGGGATGCTTAGATAGAAATTGCAGATTTTCCAATGCAATTTCTTAGAACAAAGAAGAAAAAACTAACTTAAAAATTAGAATTCATGTACTGTGCACTCATTACTTGTTTTGGTACTTCTATGGTCTATGTTCCTCTTACAAATTGACTGGATACAGATATGTAGATAAGGTTTATGCAATAATAACATGGGTCAATTATTTTGGCATTCCATTGACTACAGAAAATGTGTCATCTCAGAAGCAAGTAAAAAGGGATCTCACAACCGTCTAAAAAGGAGAACAAGTGAAGCATGAATAATGATTCTATTGTCCTTGTGCAGATATGCTATGACACCAGCAGAAATCTGAATAGTAAAAGCATGAGACAAAGCATTAGATGTCTTGGCCCCCAGAATCTGTAAAGCTGAGACCCTGCAGGAGGCTGGCTTGCAGAGGAGGATACCCTTTGGGTAGTTATCACTACTAGAAGAATTTTGTAACACTACAGGAGCCAAGGATGAGAGGTTGAACATGAAAGAGAGGTAAGACTGATGTCATGGTTAGAAGAAATACTGTAGACAAAATAATTGCCTCCTTAACATTTATAATCCTGCACTCTTTAATAAGTTCTGTACCTGTGAATATTGTTAGTGAGTTCTCTGTATTCATTGCAATTAATTATCAAACTGGTCACAGAAGTAATACACAATTATTTTCACAAAAGATAAAGAAGTTTAGAAAGCAGAGGCATGTTTGACCTCTACCTGATAGAAATCAACTTCAGGCTAATAGATCTCGTTTTTCCCACTTTTGAACTCAAAAGAAATGAAATATAGTCCCTACACCATTTTTATACTTAAGGAACCATAAGTATGTGTTTAACCATATAAGTGCACATGCATGAATTTTAATATATACTTATGAGTAATAAATTATGATTTAAGTTTTTGCCACTGATATATATAATATATTCAGTTTAAATAAATAGATATTAACAAAACATTTTTCTCTTCTTAATAGATTTTTTAGGAGTATGTGTCTTCTAAATATCTCTTAGTTAGGGAGACCATAAATTTTTGAGAAGTCTTGCAGCTGAGCTAGTATTAGACTTTTACAGATTATATTGCAATTATTGTAGTTACAAACTTTCTGGGACTCCATTGTGAAAATATTGTACTTGCTAGCTGAGAAGAAGGTGCCCCTCATTTTCACTTCTCTACTTCACTATGAGAGAATAGTTTTCTGCCACATTTGTTGACCAAAATTTCTCTCTATATATTTGTTTCCCCTATAAAATGAGCTTTTATAGAAGAAAAAATAATCAAAATATGATCCTAAGACTTAGGCAAGTTCTGTGGAGAAGTAAAACCAATGAAGATTGTATGTATGGATGTATGTACACGTATCGCTGCACAGTTGATATATATTCATACAGATCTATTTTAAGAAATGGCTCTCTCTGCCGTTGTTCTTGCAGTCACTGCTGATATATAGCAAACCCATAGAATGGGGTGAGTGTCTGACATAACCGCAGTAGAAAGTGAACTGATTCAGATACTTCCAAAGAGAGCAAGGCTCAAACATGCAAATCAGATGTCAGGTTGAGGCTTTTCCTGACTCAGGTAAGTGTAGTAAGTATAGGAGCTTATGAATGCAGGATCAACAGGTCAGACAACAGGACTCACAGGCTACAGGGGCTGACAAACTACAAGATTGAGAGGGGCATGACAAATGGTTGGCTCAAAATTGGAGGTCAGGTGATAAGCATCACGTAGAGGTTCCGGATCAAGGAAGAGGCTACCTAGATTTGCCAGGTGCATCACTGAAGAAAGCTGTGTCTACATCAGGTTGTGACAGACTTAGTGGCATTTGACATCAGCTCACTTTACATCAGATGAGAACTGATCACAGCACCAATTTATGGAGGATGATCACAACATTACCTAACTGTCAAACCAGACAATCGAGCCCCCTCTACATTTTCGCACTACTTTAATCATCACCATCTACAATGCCAAATTTTCCAACTCATGTTTGAAATAATTTCAATGTATGAAGAGGTTTCAAAATGTGTATGGAAAATTGAATTAAAAGAGTTTGAAAAGATGTCACAAACGTTTTGAAATCTTCTTGTATTATTAAACAGAATAAAAGAAAGAGAAACCAATGATATATTGAAAAAGTACAGAACACCAAGTACTACAGAAATGAAGAAAATGTAGCTTATGTGAACTGTATTATATTTAGGAATGATAATAAGGACAATAACCATATGTTAGAGATAATTTGTGTTCATTTTAGTTTAATTTAATTAATTAAAAAAAACAAATATGTAAGCAACATTTAGTTAAATTTGTTTTTCCTTATTCGATTGAGATTTCCATTGAGTGCTAGTAGTGAACTGGATTTTTGCTACATTTCAGGTATTTGTCTGTTTTATGGCTACCAACAAAATAATTTCCAAGAAGACTTCATTTTACTGAGATGTAACTGTCCGAGTCCGGCAATGCGCCCTGCCTTTCCCCCATTGTATCTTGCATTCCCAGAGCTAGCTGCTTTCCACAAAGCATTTACCCCTCACCCCCAGCCCCTGACCTTTTGCAATTGCTCAAGGCCCCAGGGGGAATGAACCAACAGTCTCCTACCCCTCCCCAAGGCCAAAGGAGGAAGGACTAGCCCTACCCATGCCTGTTTTGCAAAGAACAGCCTGACCTTTTCTGGGTCAACAGGAGGTGTACAAATTCCCCTCGGCCTTCACTGGGCACAGCTTCAGCACTTTTCTTCCCCACAAACTGTTGAACCCATCCACTTGTACCCAATAAAGCCTGCTTCAATATCTCCTAATTCAGACTCTTCCTTCGTTTCGCGCCCAAAATTCCTAACAGTAACTTTAGCAATGGCACAATGATTAAGAGGCAGTCATTCAAACAGAACAGTTTCCACCACCATCACCACCACTCCACTCTCCTGCACACCGCCACCATCACTCCAATACACGTGTGTATTATTTAAGGACAGAATTTTCTTGGGCAATCTTAGCACATTCGTGCTACTTCCATATTCTTTCCTCTTCAAGCTTCATTTTGTTTCCCAAATGAAAAACAACAAATAAACAAACAGGATTTTAGATCACGCAAGGATACCAAAGGCAGGCCAACCATAGAGGAGTGACCCTTTTCAGTCCTGCAGGCAGTCCGACCACAAATCAGGGCAGACACATACAATGGCCCACCAGCCAAGGCTGCACAACTCTCTCTAGAGACATAAATCAAGTTCCATTTCTGAGAGCTCAGTTTACTGCCACTGGGAATGCACAGAAAGGGAGAAATAGACTCTGACACTAGAGAAACACAATATTGATGTATTTAAACATATTCTTCTGGTTGAATTAGTTCTGATTGGTCACTGCAAATTTCCAATTTCAACTTACAGAGTTGATATTACCTATTTCTGGTTTTTACCAAGGTGTCAGGTTGGAAAATATGGATATATTTAGACTACCATCTTCCAAAAAGTTTAATGATATTTCTTGAAAAATTAAAGTTATAAATTCAAATGATAGTGTCCATATATGCATCTTAATTGTAACACAAAGATGCACATTTGGCGATAAACAAAACCATTGGAATCGTCAAGTCTTCCGGAGGTATGTTCAGTAATGTAATTCTTCTTCTAAAGGTCATAGGTACAAGCTTAGGTTAAAAAGTCAGGAGGAATCTTTATTGACTCAACGGGCAGGAAGAGGAGAGAACTAAAAGTGCAAAATGCTTATATCTCCTGCTTTATCACAGTTCTGAAGAGCACAGCCCTCTGGTCAGCCTCCTGAGTTCTTTCTCTGCTTGTTTACATGCACACTCATTTGCTCCTGTCCTGTCTGACCGATCTAACTGTCCCTCCCAGCCGCCTTACCTTTATCAAGGATATTGAGCATGCCTAGTGTCTCTTTTTGCTTCCCTAAAATTTGTCCTGGTCACCTAGGCCGTTGAGATGTCTGTGCATAAGTATGAAATGTGGTGTTTAGGGCTCTGATTACCAGCAGTTGTGTTCAGCAGACCAAATGCCTTTTGGCTCCAGGCACTAAGGCAAATGAACTAAACCCTCTGTACTAAAGCCCTTATCAAAATCTAGGGGGAAAAAATCCCAATACTTATTGCCCCCAAATTAGAAGAAAAACAAGTCTTTGAAAAACTATCATGTCACTCAAAAGAGGATTTACGGTATTTATTCTGAGACAAATGGACAGTTACTGAAGAGAAATGAGGAGAAGAATAATTACATAATTTGAATTTCATTTATTTTATAAATTCATCTTCATTATACTAAAAATAGAGATGACGGTAGCTGTGAAAGCTGAACGATCTCTTTCGGGGAGAAGTAATAGCACACTAGATCAAGGTGGTAAGGACAGCAATAGTGAGAAGCATGTTTTTGTCTCTGTAGCGTGAAAATACGCACAATGGAATGTCTCAATGGATTGGTTATGGGGTGAGAAAAAGAAGCAGCCAAGACTGAATTCAAGAATGTCAAATCAAGTACTATAAGAATAAAGTTACTATCCACTGAGTTCATAGAACTACAGGCAAAATAGGTTTCAGTAGGAAGCACATACTTTCAATTTTGTAATGTACATTAGACACTCAAGTGGCATATTAAATAGAAAGTTAATTGTATGACTCTGAAGTTTGTGAGCATTATTTTTATGTGTTTACATCTCATGCTTCTTTGCAAAATTATAGACTGAAAATTTGTATATTTACAAATACGGATCTTGTTCATAGTGTATGTGTATATAAACATATATGTATATGTGTATGTACATATATATATTCCATTATACATTTTCCCAAAATGTTCATGGAAAATTATATTAAATTTTTAATATGATTTTCCCTAAAATATATAGAACTCTCTTGTGAACACACATACACATATTGCTATTCTTCTTTTCAACTGTCTTTTTAATTTTGTAATCTGATCAAACAACTCTTATGGTTTTTAACCTTATTTCTCCCAATGTGTCTTTCTTTCTTCCCCCTAATATGGAACCTCCACAAATGTTTTATTTTTAATTTTTAATTGAAGGACAGTTATTTGCTTTTCTTAATAAATCTCCCCTTCCCCCCAAATCTGTATTGTCCTCAAGTAGAACACGTAGCAAATAATCCATGCTAATGATTTTTAGCTGAGTTACTAGAAGGCTGGCTCATGGAGAGAGCTTCCCCAGATCTGCACCACAGGTTCAGAAACATCAACACCGTATTCATTGCTGTCCTGTAAATTCCATCTCACAGTGACTCTGTGGGACAGCCTATAGCTGCCACATAGAGTTTTCAAGGCTGTAATCTTGACAAAAGCAGAATTTTAGGTGGGTTTGAACTTTAGATTTTTGATGAGTAGCTGAGTGTTCTACCACTTTGCCATTACGACTTCTCAGATTTGTAGTACTAGAGTATAAGTCTTTTAAACTCAGCATTTGGGCACAGTTTCCTTTCACTTGTATTGCTCTTTTGCCTCTGATTCTAAGATTTTTCATTAATGGATGGATTTTTGAGATAAATGTTTCTATTTGGGTAATCAAATTCTTCATATTACTTGCTATATTTTATTTCTTACTATTTTAACCTTATTATTTATCCTAGCAATGTGGATCTTGTTCATTTTATTGAATTCTATATATACATATATAAAGATAGGCATGTTTGTCTGTGTATCTGTATATTTATAAATACAGCGAAGCACATGAACTTTGGGCCCCTACTTAATTCTAACCTCAGCACAAGAACACTTAGATTTAACAATGTGGCTCTGTATAACACTCACCTTCCTGACACAATTGCTAAAGATAAAATAGATGCATAAGCAAATATGATGAAGATAACTGATGGTTACTGACTGTTAAAGATATAGAACCTAGGGTCTTAAGGCTTGGGGTTAAAAGCTGCCAATTAGCAGGGAAGAAAGAAAGCCTGCATGGAATAGGCACACCAGCCTCTGTGTTCATGAGGTTTTGATGAAAATAAGAATCAGAATTTCAAAATCCAGCAATCAAATTGAAGTGAAAGAGCATGGCCAAAGTGAAGACCCAAACCCCCCTGTAAGGTATTTGGACAGTCCTTCAGAGGAGGGCCAAAAGGAAGGGTTGATAAATCTAGGGTGAAGTACAGCGCTGATGACTATGCTCTAGTTCTGTAATATTTCCTCCTATTACTACTATGCTCTTTGTTTTATCTCATTAGTATTGTTAGACCTATGTATGCTTGTTGGTATAAATAAAATCGCTCAATACATGAACTGTTTTTTGTCTTTGTGATTCAAAGCTCAAAAATCCTTTTCTTGTGGGCATCACTGCCCTCTGGTGGGAGTAGGAGGCCCAGGCTTGCTCCTGGAGAGCTGCTCCTGGGTTTGAACTGCCAACACTGTGGGCCACAGTCCTGCATACAACCACTACGCCATTGGGGCTCAGCCCTAAAGCTCAATTCTTATCTCACTAAACCACCAAGAAGCAACAATGACTTGGATCAGGCATACCTAGAGCTCAGAATAGCACCTCTGCTATTCAACAATTATTTATTAATAATAATTTCATTGGATTTTTTTACAGTTGCTATGAGAGTCCATATTCAAGTAGATCAAGCATAATTGTCCAGTTTTTACCACTGTCCATCTTAAAACGTTTCCTTTCTTTTTCAACTCTTTTATGTCATACCTTATCCCATTTATCCTCTTCCTCCTTTTGCATCCTACCCACCAGGAATATGTATACATATAATCTTTTTATCTATCTATCTATATCTATCTATCATCTATCTATATCTATATATCTATCTGTAGTTTTCTTAAAGTCTACAAGTTTCCTTAAAGCCTATTCATCACTCATTAACTTGTTGGTGTTTACAATACTACTATAATACCTTCTAGCACTCTAACAAAATGCAGAACACCACAAGCTTTTTTTCTAGATTCAGTGAGTTGTTCATTTCAAATATGTTTTCTCAACAAGTGGCAACTATTAACTTTTATGTCTGTAGATGGGATATACAGAAACCAAATTAATACATCTGTGATAAGGCATGATGGAGAAACTCAGTATCAGAACCTAAACAACTCCAGATTGCTTATATATGAGTATAGGTTGTGGCTGGAGAAAATTATAATAAGTCAATGAGAGAAAAAAAAACTTGAGTATATCCCATCTGAACATCAAGAACATCTCAAGAATATATTTTACATATTGAACCATTATGACAGAATACTTGATGAACTATAGGAAGGAATAAAGACTATTACTCATGTGAAAGCAAAATATCATAATTAAGACAGGAAAGAAAGAAATAAGAAAATTGGATGTCATGAGACTCTGAAACTTGCTTTCCACCAAAGAGTAGCTAAAGCAAGTGGAAAATATGATGAATTACAGATCCGAATAGAAGATTTCACAGGACAGCTTCAGATTCAAATATTATAATGAAATGTGAAAAGAATTAGAGTTAGAAAACTATAAAACAGAGCATATTAGCAGACCTTAAACTGAAAGTGATTTAAAAAATCAAGCCTCAAGGTGCAATCTTACAGGATTCTATTGGCAAAATATTGAGTGATATGGGAAGTATCAATAGAAGATGCAAAGACTACACAGAGTCACTGTACTAAAAAATAAACAAACAAAAAGCAGAAATAGTTTTACTATTTCAGGTGGTAACATATGAGCAAAAATCAATGATATTGAAGGTAGAACTTCAAATTGCACTGGAGGTATTAATCCAAAAGGAAACTCTAAGGATTGCTGGAATACGAATTGAAATGTTTCAACAAGTTGATGAAGTAATGGAATCATTCACTCATGTATGCCAGGAAATTTGGAAGAGAGATACTAAGACAAGTGACTGGAAGGGTTCTGTATGTTTGTGTATTTCAAAAAAAGTGACTCAACAAAATGCTCAAGCTATATCAATATAATTAAATCACAAGCAAGTAAAATTCTGTTGAAGATCATCTAATAATGGTTGCATCAGTACATTGACAGGGAGGTGCCAGAGGCTCATGCTGGATTCAAAAGAAGGCATGGAACAAAATATCCACTGCTGGTGGATTGTCAGATGAGTCTTGTCTGATGACAGAGATTACCAGAAAGATGTTTATTTGTGTTTTATTGACTATGTCAACTGTGTGGATTATAATAAACTAGGATAGCTTTTAGAAGAGTAGAAATTTCCTAACACTTCATTGTCCTCATGTTGATGAAATTTGTACAGAGAAGCTGGATTATTTGAAGAAGAATGTGGCATCAGGATTGGAGGAAGTCTTATTTGCAGGCTGCAATTTGAATATAACACATTTTCCCCTGAAAATGAGGAGGATTTTAAGTACTTGCTAGTGAAGATCAAGGATTGCAGCCTTCAGAGTGGTTCAAAATTCAATTAAGAAGACCCAAACTCTTACAATTGGACCAGTAGTTAACATCTTGATAAATGGAGAAGAGATTGAAGCTGTCTAGGATTTTGTCTTGCTTGGATCCATAATGAATGCTTACTGAAACAGCAATCATGAAATCAAAAGATGTGCTGCGTTTGGTGAATCTGTTGCCTAAGGCCTCTTTAGAGTATTGAAAAGCAAGAAGTGTCTTTGAGGACTAAGGTACATCTTACCCAAGCCTTTCTATTTTCTATTGTCTCATATGCATGTGAAAATTGGACATTGAATAAGGAAGACCAAAGAAGAGTTGTTGTATTTGAATTTTGGTACTAAGCAGGATATTGAAAGTACCATAGACTGCTGAAAGGACAAACAGATCAATTTTGGAAGAAATGAGGAGAGTGCTCCTGACAGGCAGCGATCTCAAGACTTATCTTGCCTACTGTCAACATGCTGTCAGGAGAGGCCAGTCGTCCAAGAAGGACGTGGTGATAGAGAGAGAGACAGTGAAAAAGAGAAAGACCCTCAAGGAGCTAGATTAATACAATGGATTAGAGGCTGCAACAATGATTGCAAGCACAGGAACATTTATGAGACTGACTCAGGACTGAGCGGTGTTTCATTATGTTGCACATAGGGTCACTGGAGGTGCCTGGATGACAAGAAGCAACAATAATTACTTTTTGAAAATAATGCATTCATATACATTTCACTGGAAACTCTTATACATACTATCTGATTCCATTTCCTCTGACAACCTTCCTGGTATAAAGATGTTAGTTACATGGAGGGAAGACAGACAATATTCATCCAAGTGAATTTTACAGATTCCATTAAACCACAAGCAATGGATCTTTGCACTTCCTCTGTATGAGACCTGGATGTATTTCCTACATTTACTCTTGCTATTTTCTTTGCTTGTCACATCAAGAACCTTTCTGACACCTAAGGATTAACAGCACAATTACCAGTAACACTTATCTTACGGACAATATAAGAGGAACAATATAAAACCATGGACTGCAACAATATTTTATTTGCTCCTGCACAACACTGCACTTTTTCTTACTGCAAAACTAAATGTTACTCCAGTATTTCTTGCCTTGTGGAATTAAGAAACTTTATGAAATGGAACATGAATAAAGTCATCTATATTTTACTTTATACTGATTTCTGGATGAGAAATGTTAGCATTTTAAATGGTATTTGGCAGGCTTTCATTGAAGTGGATTATAAGTTTTCTCTTTTTTTGTTAGAATTTATTTTTATTCATCAAACTCTCTATTTGTAACAGATCTGTGATTATACTCATTGAGGTTACACAGAGGAGAGTGGGAAATGAATTGTGAAACCACTCAATAGCAGGTAGAATAGGGTGCAGAATGGGTTGTATAACAATGGAAAGTAGTTTTAAAAGGCTGCTACCAATGACCTATTTTTCTTTTTCTCAGTTTCTAATTACAATATGGGTTTCTATTCATGTGCTTTTTTTTAGTTTTTCTATCTTAGCATATATATCTTAGCAAATAAATACCACTACCCTAATAAAAATTGGAGGAATAGAAACACTAAGACTTTGATAGATTTAATAAAGTGAATACATTTTCATGCCTGGTTTATATAAAATTACTAGAAGGAAGTAATAGTTATGTCATGGAAGGTGATGTCACTGGGCTTTTCTCCTCAGAGATAATCTGGTAAGTTTCTCCCCCGTGGTTTTCCATCACAACAAAGGGAAGATTTTAGGATGGGGCAGTGCAAAGAGAAAGTAAGGGAAGGGAGCAAAGCTTTAATGAACAAGTACCCTTCAGTGACCATTTGGTTTACCTCACCATTTGAGGAAGCTCAACAAGCCTATGGGTGTTACATTGAATTTTAGCAGTCCCTCTTGGTTTGCCTCAACCCCTATTCTTCTTTCCCCTTGTTTCTTATTCTTACATCCTGATTGGCTCTTGTCGCAGTATAATGGGTAGTATTGTAATCTATGGCTTGTGCATCTCATTATCACTTGGGGTGGTATTATTCCAAATGTTATCTTGACATGAATTTCTGGAATAGGTCAGATAAGGAAAATTTTGATGGGTCATCCAGATTTCTAGTTGGCCTTAAGATGGCCAGGGCACTAGATCAGGTGAGGTATTGGGATGAGTCATGAATGATGGGATAAATCATGTGAAGTGATAATCATAATTCCATAATTAAGGTCAAATATGCATGACACTGGGAAAACATGTCTTGGGCATTTTGATAGAAGGGACTTGATCATCACAATTATTTTTAAGCTTTACTGACTGTCATCCAAGAAACTCAAAATTCATTATATAGTTTCATCTTATTGTCACAGTATTTTCCTTATTTAACTTAGATTATGTCTAAAGGGAAGACTCTATTTGAGACCTTACTGATAGGTACCTTACATCTATAAAAATGAATAATTTACTTCAACTGTACAATTTTAAGGCAAATGTCTTTCTGAAAACTAGACCAATGGGCAATATCATGAAAAGTGGGGATGGATTTGGTTTTGCTTGGATCTAAAATCAATGCTTATGAAAGCAGCAGTCAAAAGATCAAAAGGTGTGATGTATTGGGTAAATCTGCTGCACAAGAACACTTCAGCATATTGAATAAGAAGGATGATGCTTTGAGGACTAAGGCACACTTGACCCCAACCAGGGTATTCTCAATTCCTTCAGATGCATGCGAAATTTGGACATCAAATAAAGACAGACAACCAAAGAAGAATGTATACATTTGAATCGAGGTTCTGCTGAAGAATATAGAAAGTACTGTGGACTGTTAAAAGGGGGAAAAATGGTCTTGCAAGAGATAAGGCCAGAATGCTCCTTTCAGGCAAGGATGGCAAGACTTCACCTGAAATTCTTTGGATGTGTTGCCAGGAGAGACAGTCCCTGGAGAAAATCATGCTTGGCAAAGTAGAGGGACACAGACAAGGAGGAAGTCCCTCAAGGAGGGATGGACAGGATGGCTGCAACAAGGGGTTCGAGAATCACAGGGATTGCAAAGTTGTCTCAGGCCCAGGCCTTGCTCTAGGATCACAATGGGGAGGAACCTACTCCCCGGCACCTCCCGAGAGCAGTGTTTTTCTCGCCCCATCTACGGTGTGAGCCAATCTTTTTTCCTCCCTCTCTTTCTCTTCCTTCTATCCCGCACCCTTCCTCCTTTTCTTTCTTCTTTATGACTTTTTACTGCCCAATATTCTTTTGACATCTTTAAAATTCATTCTTCTAAACTACGGATTGATGAAGAGCCGTACCCTTTCTTGATTTTTCTTCGCTGGGTTTC
This sequence comes from Nesogale talazaci, assembly GCA_004026705.1. Lineage (NCBI taxonomy): Eukaryota > Metazoa > Chordata > Mammalia > Afrosoricida > Tenrecidae > Nesogale > Nesogale talazaci. The sequence continues at coordinate 31,609 of PVJH01007950.1, read as the reverse complement.
CTCAGGGCTCAGATGGAGTCCCACACACAGAAAAGAGGAGCTGATACCAAAGGCTCAAATAGAAAACAAACAGAAATAGAAAACAGAATGTTTAGGAAAGTATGATGGCAACATGTGTACTAATATGCTCAATACAATGGATGAATGGATTATTACAAAAGCTGTGAAAACCACCAATTAAGAATTATTTTAATAAATAAATAAAAATAAAAGTGTAAGAAAAACAAAAAGGAAAGCGTTCCTCATATTATTTTGTTCCTGTGACTCCCATACTCTGTGAATGGAACACTGGTGCTCTCACTGTTTTCAAAAACATCCTATCTGCATAACTGATAAATAGCAAATAAATATTGCTATTCTTTTAATCACATAGCATAATTCAAAAGATATAGTTAAAATAAATGTTCATTTTTGATAAAAATCAAAGAGCAAATATTTCAACACATTCAGCACTTTCTTTGTAGGCACCTCTGTCCTGATCTTGGCAAGACAGAGAGGAACTCTTTAGTAAGTATAATAAAAGCTGATGATAAAAGTCACCAAGCTGGTTCCTTTGAGGAGTCTGTTAAACACACTGGTTTTCCAATTTCTCCATCATTTTTGAGTATGAGCCATTCTCCCCAGGAATTCATTCTCGATTGAGTGCTATAATGCATTTTAATAGTCATAGATAACATGTGGAAACATTTTCTTTTTTTACACTCAATCTACAATATTTATTTTTAATAATGGAAAAATGTATAAACAGATGGAAACAGATGCAGATATTTAGAAGGTTTGAACCTCAGGATGGGCCCAAGAAAAGGCACCAAAACCAAAAGGCTGACCAGATTAAGGAACCTCTTTATCCTGCTTAAAATGAAACATTATTTTCCCCCATCAGGAAGCTTTAAAGCTAAAAACTCAATGATATCACTCGATAAACTCAGCTATGGGCCACTCCTGTCAAGATTTGGTCTTAAGAGCTTGCAGCTATCTTCAGCATGGGTTTGTTCTCTCTGTGTTTTCTGGCATCATTGTAATTACTATGGTCAGGGATAATCTTTGCTCAGAGCTAAACAAATCTCTTCTGTCGGCTTTCATAAATCAGAAAGTCCCATCTGGGGGTCTTTATCTTGGGGTTTAAAATAGGCTAGTCAAAGTACTCCTTGCTACTTCTGTGGAGGGGGGTACTGTGGGGGAGAGCGTTATAGGAAATTCTGGTAGAGGTTAACTATAGGGTGTTTCACGAGCTCATCAATTACTTGCATGCACCTTATGTGGACATAAATGAACCATAATTCAAAAGATTGCGACTTGATCAATTATTTGGAGAGAATTACAAACTCAGAGCATGAAATGGTTGAGTTTGGAAGAAGAGGTTATTCAGGAAGTGCTTGCACATGATTAATGAAGAATATGTCATTCTCTGTGATCTGTTGCTTGTTACTTGAATTTGATACATATAAACATACTTTAAAAATCTTATCATTAATAAGAGTTGTATGAGCCCCAAATAAAATGATTTAAAAATTAAAATAAAAAATGTTATAAAGCAAAGATATTCAGAAAAAGCAACAAACGGCAACAAAAATCCCCTTATAAGTAAAAAGGGCTAATGCAAGTGCATCTTTGTTGCAAGGAACTTAAATACAGTGAGACATATTTATGCTTATTACAATTCAAATCAATAGATTAACTATTGACAATGTAAGCTTAGTATGTATGAAATGGTCTACTAGATACTATAGACAAATTGTGTCCATTTAAATGAGATTTTGACATTCTTGAACCACCAGAATCTCTAAAATATTTTCCAGAGTATTCTGGAACTCAACTCTAGTGACCTTTAGAGCAATTGGATTGTAGTAAATCTTGTTTTTAAAATAAACTCATTAAAATTGACTTACACACTAAACAAATATTTTCATTTAGAAATGATAAGCACGTATCTAGAGTCTGAGGTAATAGGCACATAAAAGTTTTTCAAAGTAACTCTCAATAAAAAACCATCTTAAAAAAACCCATCTAATTGATAACAACTTACAGTGGCCCCATGGGGCAGGGTAGAACTGAGCTTGCACCTCTTTACTGGAGTAGAAACCCCATCTTTCTTTTGATGAACAGCTCGTGTTTTTAAACTGCTGACCTTGAAGTTAGCATCCCAACAAGTAAGCACAACGCCAACAGGGCTCACAGCTTTCTTTTTTTTTTTGGAGGAGGGGGGCATCACTGCACTTTGGTGGGAGTGGGAGGCCCAGCCTTGCTCATGAGAGCTCATGAGAGCTCAGAGAGAGCTGCCGCTGGATTTGAACTGCTAAGCCAGTGGGCCACAGTCCCGCACACAACCACTCCACCACCGGGGCTCAGCCCAGCTCTAACTTTCATTGAAGCAGTTAGTAATTGTTATCACAATTGTGCCGGGCCAAATCTGAAACACTGCTTACAAGACAGATTGATTTTTTCCTGCTGTAAAACCCCTGAGCTTTAGGATCCCTCATCAACAACCTCTGGGTACGAGAATTTTCCAATAAACAGAAAAGTTGACACGATTTTATTCATCCGGTTACTTGCAAAATGCCAGGAGGCTTTCAAAGTCATAATAATTATTATTGTGAGACACAATGGGCAATAAGATTAGATTTTATTGCTGCTGAAAAAAGTTTCCCTTCCAGAGACATCAGAAAAGTACAATGATTGCAACAAAATTGATCAACAAAAAGTTACAGCATCTGAAATATAAAAGAGTAGACATATTACAGTCTAGAGACCTTCATATTCAAACAACATATTTCAATATAGAAACATCAAATAACAAAGGAGTTTTTATGTAGATGGCTCTTTCTACATATTATTTTTTATAATTTCCTCAGACTACTTTCTATAAATGGAAAATACATAATACTAGCCATCTGTTCTTTTACAAAAGGAATTCATGAATTAGTAACAAATGTAGCTAATTTTTAAATGCATTTATTAAGGTGCAAAAGTAAAATAACAATAATTATATTAATGCCAGTTTAAAAATATACTTGACAACACCTAACAAGAACAGCCTAGCAATATAACGACTCAGTAAGACAGTTAGACATTAATTATATAAACTCATTGCTAATCAACATGCTGAATTTTAAAATACTACTTCTTTCAACATCCAAAAATCTTAAATTACTTTAGGATATATAATGCCGTTGCTATGAGAATATATGACACATTTATGAATATACCTTCCGGGAGGTAAGATATGTATTTAATATACTTATATTACTAATTTATTTTTATAACTTTATGAAGGCATCAACATTTCAGTTTAGGATTGTGCATTCTAAATATAATTTTTAACTGGGAGAATCAGTAGTAGCTAAGCAATAGATGATCTATCCATATTCATTTTATGTAGGTAGGTCTATTAGAAAATTGCGATTCATTTATGTTATCTGGGCTGAGTCTCCTTATTTATTAAGTTACAGATGCATACTAAATTTCTAAGTTATAGTCAATCCTAACAGTGATTCGATTTACACTAAAAATTGAAAGCTAATCAGTCAGACTATTTCAACACCCATTATCATCTATATGTTCCAAATATTGTAGCCTTATGAACAGTAGACAGAAACTGCCTGACCTCAACATACCAGCATTATAATTATTGCTATTACTGAATCTATTGCAACTTCCTTGTTAGGCTTTTTTTCTTTTTTTCTATCCAGAATGCTGTTGGTGGTAACCTGTGGAGAAACTTGCGACACTCTGCTTTTAGAAAGTTTATCGTTTTGGCAGCTCCCCCCATGGAGCTGGTAGAAATCAGAAGTAACGTGCATGTGATCAGGTTTCTATCCCTACTCTCTGTGTGACTTTGGGTTAGCCAGAGGAGCAAGTCCAGGGTGGCTCAGATGTGTATCGAGAAAGAGCTCTGTATCAAAGTGTCATTGTACATTAAGAAGACATTTCATCCCAATTCAGATCAATTTCATAAGTCCGCTATTTGTCCCTAAGTCTGACACCAGCCTATATATTCTTCTTCAGACTCACACAACCCATGAAATGCCAGAGAATCCAGGAAGATCATAGTCCAGTGCATGGAAAGTATTATAGATTCAGTGGGGGCGGAAGCACCTCAGGGATGGCATGAGTCTCCATGTAGCTCCTCCAGCTCCAGGACTCTGGCTCCATTAGCATGACTCCATGTACCTTCTCAACAGGAATGTGCAGCACAGAGTGTGGTTAGCCTCCTGTGAGTTATGTATCTGCATTACATCTCCAAATAAGTTTATCAAGCTGTGGCCTGATTGACAGGCTAGACTCCACCCCTTGCTGAAGTTGACAATCTATTATGTAATTGGCACACTATCTGTAAGACCAAATGATGAAATAAATACTTATTTCATGCTGTCATAAAATTTTACATTTTAACTTTTCCTTTCACATAAAATTCACATAAACTTTTCCTTTCACCTCCATTTTCATCCTCATTGTCATCACTGCCACATTTCTCCTTCTCTTTTATTCTCACCTTGTTCCTTTGATCCTTCATTACAGTGGACATAATCACAAATAAGCTAAGATGGAATACAGGCATTGCGAAGGAGGAGAACAGATATTCAAGATAAAAATGCATATTTACCTAAATGCTATCACTTACTTTGAATTACAGTTGATATGAGAATGTATGGCAGAAAACACTGTATTAGGTGGTAGAAGGAAAGCTTCTTTAAGGAAGCAGTATTTAAATAGCAACCGAAAATATAAGTTGGAGCAGGTTAGTCAAAGCAGCTTGAGAGAAGGGAGCATTTTGATCTGAGACAAGAACTGACTCAAAAATTTAATTATGAACGAATGTTCAAAATTCAAGGAAAGATGATCTGTGAGGTCTAGGTTCTAGATATTAAAATTATATGAGTCTGAGAAAATGGTGGGAGTCTAATGAGAAAGGCCTTCAAGGCTGAATTAGCAATGTAATACATTATTAAATGAACAATATATTAGCATCCCTGGGTTTTAAGTAAGACAGGACATGACAAGATTTTCATTAAAAACAAAATACCACTCAATTCTGCAGTGTAAAAATTGGATTAAAGAGGCTTATGCCTGGATATATGATGGGACTAGAATTGTGGCTGTGTGGAGGAGAATAAATTTTCAAAAACGATAGGGACTACAATGAATAATTATTTATTCAAAGTATGAATTGATTGAACGTGGGAAATGACATTATCGCTTAAATTTAACTTCATTAGAGTTATGTCTCTTATGGTATAAATGTTGGAAGCTCTATAATGAGTGTGTTCACCTAGAGAGAAAAAATGAATGAGTAAAGAAGAGTCCAGGATTTTGCCCTGAGACACTGTAACTTTAACTGATCAAGATGATAAAGTGCCATGGAAGTTAGGGGATGAATAGAAGAAACAAAACAAAATAAAGGGGAAATAAAGCAAGATGGGGTATGATAATGGAATGAAAGTGAATTAGTACTTTAATAAAGAATTACCAGTGATCTCCTTTGCTTCTGAGAAATCAAGTTCAGCCATATGAACTGTTTCATCAAGAGTTAGTGAGATTGAATCTGTTCATTTAAGACAGAGGAACATTGATTTTCATGGGATTTTATGTAAATAATTAATATGTTGCTTGAGGAGGAGAAAGCAGAGACACTATAAATGAGGACTGTTTCACCAGTTGTGAATAAGGAATAACTAGAAGGATAGCTTGATGAAACTGTCTTTGTGTTCTGTTTGTTGTTGCAGCTTTTTAATAGACAAAAGACTACTGCTTCTGCCAGGAGGAAAAAGAATAAGTATAAAATGAAATACAGAGTTTCAGAAAGGAGTAATTGACCAGAGAAAGTTTTAGGACTTTTGATGCAATCATTCTCAGTCTTTTGACTAAGATCGAGTGTAAGACTTTTGATTCAGGACATTGCTGAAGAGTTTAGGACTGGCAAGGGAATCATGAAAGGTTGGAAAGTGGAATCATTATATAGTGATGCACATTTTGTGGGGAGATAATTTAGTGGTTAATTTTATTCCATAGTTAAAGCATGAATATGTTCTCATAATGTGAAACAATAACCAATAGATAATTCCTTTAAAATTATCATGATAAATATGCTGATATATACTACATAGTTTGATAGATCATTCTTGGGCAGGAATATATATGAACACATGATTTGGAACACAAGTTAATTTCAACTTTTTTATTATATACATAAGATCTCAATTAATTTAGAAAAATAACTGCCTAGTAAACAGTTGTTTCTGATTTTAATATCTGAAAATAACTGCTCAATATAATACTTATAAATTTGTTACCTTCATTATTTTGTTTATACTTGCATGATGGAGAAATACGCATAGAATTTTTCCTTTAAAAATATGCCTTTATATAACAAAGGAGTAAAACAAGCAAATGTCAATGAGACTGGTATAATATGTAGCAAAGTTATTTATTTTAAAATCATCTTAATAACAAATGGGACCTTCTAATGCTATGCTCCACTACATGTAAGTCAGTTTGTCTTACTATGATGGCCTGCTGTTGTTATTATAGTGGATGATTAAAATAAGGAAAATTTTAACCTCAGCTCTATTCTTTAATCACTTGTATTCAAACTGTATGTAGAGCACACAATTGAGAAAGCTAGATTCTTTGAAGAAGAATGTGGCATCAGGTTTGGAGGACAGCTTATTAACAACCTATGAAATGTGGCTGATACAATCATTTTTACTGCAAGTGAAAAGAATTTGGAGTACTTGATGAATATTAAGATTTATAGCCTTCAACATCAAGCTAATTCAATATAAAGAAGACCCAAATCCTCACAATGGACCAATAGGAAACATTATGATCAATGGAGAAAAGCTTGAAGTTGTCAAAGATTTAACCTTTCTTGGATCATCAACCAAAGATCAAGGGAGCAACATTCAAGAAATCAAACAATGTTCTGCATTGGATAAATCTGCTAAACAAGAGTAATTTAAAGTATCGAAGAACAAGAATGAAATGTCACTGTGGGGGTGTGATAGACAGTTTTATTTTGCCAACCTGGATAATAAAAATGAGTGAGATCAAGGTCTAAATTTGAAAGACAAAGAGATAAATGGCTTGGCAAGCTTGCCTCTCTCTCTCTTGCTCTCTGGTGTTCAGTCCAGTGGGATGCTGCTAGTTCTCCATCCTATCTTGTTAGCTACAGTATGGGTGGAATAGTCAAGCTGTGGATTGTGTCACCAGAACCTGAAGTTCCTTTGAGACTTGCTTCACTGCACTGTAGGTGTATCCATCACTTGAGCTTGGGACTGTAGAACCTTGTGTTCTTGCTGATTGTTGGTGACCTGCCTTTTGTTTGCTGCATGTAGCTGGACTGCCTGAAGTTTCCTATGGATGACTCGGCTGTTTACTTCCTTGACCTTGGACACAGCTGCCTTCTTGAGTTGAAGGTCTTCCATTATATTAACTGTTTCATAGAAGTGAGATGAACTTAGCCTTCTGTACAGTGGTGTTGGCTAATTAGCTGTTATAGTTCTTCATGTTGTATATGTCAGTTCATATATCTATGTCTATGTCTATAATTATATCTATAAAATCATATGTGTCCTGGTTTTGTTTTTCTAGTGCCCCACTCCAAGTACCAAACTATATCGGTCTGGGTAGACTAGAGAAACAAATCCATTGCACGCTCATATGTACAAAAGAAAAAGGTTTATATACAAGAGCAATTGAATAATGAGAAAACATCCCAACAGTCCAGATCAAGTTGATAAATCTGACATTTGCCCTTATGTCAGATACCAAGCTATAAAGTCCTCTTCAAACTCATGAAATACGTTGAATGACACTGAATGCAGGAAGATCACAGGGCAGTGGGAGCTAAATCTTTTAGATCTGGTAGTGGTAAAACTATCTGAGCATTGACAGGGGTCTCCATGTGATTCCTCCCAGGGCACAGGGTCTACTAGTGTAGTGTCGTGTGAGTTATCAGTAGAGTGTCTCTCAGGGAAAGAGTCTTGTCAATATAGTCTCCAAGGAAAAGGAGAGAGAGAGAGAGAGACCCTTCTCCAAGCAGGAATCCAGTATTCTCCAGGATTCTCAGAAGACCATGCCCACACAGAGGTCTCATTGACTATTATTTGATTGACATACTAGACTCCACCCATTTACTAGTAATCCTCTCAAATTGACGCCTGACTGTGTAACTACCACAGGGCTAAGGTGAACCTGACACAAGTCATGGTGTGTTCAATCGCTTTGTATATAGATACATATAGATGTGTATGTATCTATATATGAAAGCTGAATATTGACTAAAGAAAACTGAAGAAGAATTGATACCTTTTTTGCACAACAGATTTACCCAATGCACTGCATCATTTAATCTCTTGATTGCTACTTCCATGAGCAATGATTATGGATCTTAACAAGAAGAAATCATCAACAAATCCAATCTTTCCTGTATTTATCATTATGTTACCCTGAGGTCTAATTCCACTTGGTAGCAATATTTTGATGGCATCAATGTAGGAATTTAGAATGATTTACATTTTTCTGTTGATTTAATTCAATAATCTAAGAATAAATTAAAAGAAATACTTTTAATTATCTTGCCATTTAAACTTTAAATATTTATATAATGGATCTCCTATTAACACCTCCTATGTGTATAACTTTCTAAACATTTAATTTGTTTCATAATTCATCACTTTTATTTTCCTCTGTGTATTAATTTATATCTCCACAAACTCAAAGTAGGATTCCATATTTTGATTACAAATTGTACATTTACAGTTTATCTGAGGAAACATGAGTGAATGGGAAAGTGAAAGAAAAGGAAGGAAAACGAAAACAAGCAAGCATGCTCCTTTGCAAATATAAATCAGAGATTAATCGTAATTAATCTATTTAGAAATTCTATGACATTATGTAGAATATACTTAAATATTATACCAACATATGTTAAAAAGGAAAGGAAAAAACCCCAAAGTTCATGTTCACAATTTTTCTTTAATTGGTTGAAGCTATTTCCTGGAATGTTAACATTCTCACCTTCGGAGCTGTTTTAAGCCTGGCAGAGCATAGCCTTGCAGCCAAGTGAGTTAAACGGGGCTCTCTAGAGAAACAAAGCCAGTGATATTTATGAAGATCTATAGAGGAGGGTGCCTGGCAATGTAGTGGTCAGCAGATTGAAGCCATATCTCAGTAGAAATAGGAAACTTTCTATTTCTATAAAATGTTGTCATGGGGGACTTTTATGGTGTCCTCTTGCAATCAACTCCATGGCAGTGACTTTATAGATAGTTGTATGGGTGATTATCTAGCTACATCTATATCAAGGTAGCTCTAAATTTCTATCAAGAACATGGTTTTTAAATGGTTACATCCAGGTCACTTTGATGCCCAAATGTTAAGATGGAGTCTTTCCCAGACTTGAATTTCTTCAGGGGCTAATGGACACAGATTCAATGGGAACTCACAACACTAAGTGTTATCTGCTAACTTTAAACAAACAAACAAAGCAAAGTCATATTCAATGCAAAGTGATATAAAATAATTAAATTTTCATTAGTAGTTTTTAAAATATTAATTCCAGTAACCCAGTTTTCTCATTAATTCCTACCTCATTCAGGGTACTTCTGTTTGGTTTTCTAACTTTTAAAAATTGACTAATTCTGGTCCTATCTTCTGCTCTAACACACACTCTGTTTAGAAGTATATAGTCTATGATTTCTATGGAAACACTTGATACCCAGTGATGCTTTTCTAGCCTCCCTACCTTCAATGCTCCCAGTTCTTGAGACTATGCAGTGTCTTATATTTAACCACAAAATCTGAACTTCTGAGGTCTTCATCTTTCCCCACAAGCAAGTCTTGTTATTTTCATGATAAAATATATCCAAATGTTTCTAACTGAATTAAATATGTCACTCAAAACTATTATCACGATCTCCTTCCTAGATAATAACAATATTCTCTTCATAATTTCCCTTGTTTACTATTTGTTCTTTCTAGAATTAGGTTTATCACAGCAACAGAAGTGATCTGAACATTAATCAAAAATCTTTCAGATGTTTATCACATTTTGAATTACATTCAAACATTTTATATGTACTCTCCTCCAGGTACAATTTAGTCTTTTTTTTTTATGTTCTTCAAAGTCATTTGGGCAAATAATAGTACCATGTGCCCTCAACTTGTAAAATAACATAAACATATCCTAATCGGGCATGTGAATTTATTAATCCAATTAACTGTCTGCTTAATCGAAATGAAGAAACTTTAAGAGTTATCCGATGTTTTACTGTTTCCTTTTTCCTCTACTATGGTAAAAAATTATGTTCCTCTCAAAGATTGCTACTTTAACCTGAGTTTTAGAAGAAAAACATAGTTGAGCAGAGGCAAGCATTCTAAATTATACACATATAATGTTGAAAAGAAAGTCTTTTGAATTATCCATTGTATAATCTGGTATATCAAGACTGACAAATGCACCAAACTCAGTTCTCTCTTGTAATTTCTCTCTCTCTCTCTCTCTCTCTCTCTCTCTCTCTCTCTCTCTCTCTCTCACTCATTCTCTCTCTTTGGCATCACTGCCCTCTGGTGGTCGTGGTAGCTACCCAGGCTTGCTGCTGCTGGGTTTGAACCGCCAAGCCAAGTAGGCTGCAGTCCCACACTCAACCACTATGCCACTGGGGCTCAACTGTAATTTCTCTCTTAAGGCCTCATAATTTTTGTTCCATTTGCCTCAAACTCTTGTTCTAAGATAAAATATTTCAAATCTTCTCATTTGCTTTCTGACTTAATTTTAATTTTAACTCAAATTATCATTCTTCAAATATAGTTACTTTTATGTGTTGATAAAATGTTTACTTTCTTCATAGTTTTAATTATTGACTCAATTATAAATGATCCTTTCCATGTCTCCCCATAATTGTCAAGCTAAATGGAAACAAAAATCTCGTCTATTCTGTTGCTACAGTGATTTAGCCTGTTCCTATAATATAGTAGTGACTTTAGTCACCGTGTTAGTCTGGGTAGACTAAGAAACCATCCCAGTCCAGTCCAGATCAAGTTAATAAGTTCTATATTGGCTCATATGTCCAACAGCAGTCTACAAAGTCCTCTTCAGATTCACGAAACACATGCAATGCCAAAAGGCAGAATGATCCCAAACCAGTGGGTAGAAATTCTTTGGATCCAATGGTGTTGTAAGCCTCTCAGCACTGGCAGGAGCCTCTACTTGGCTTCTGTGGGTCCAGGTTTCTTGCTATATCAGAGGATGTCTACGTGGCTTCTCCTCAGGTACGTCTCACAGGGACTCAGCTTTGTCGGTTGAGTCTGTCAGGCAGCCAGCTTTGTAAGTAGAGAGTCTCCAAGAAAGTGAATGGTGAGAGATGGTATCTCCTGTCTCCAAGAAGGAATTATCACATTTCCTGGAACTGTCAGGAGAAGGCCACGCCCACACAGAGGTCCCATTTGCTATGTCCATATTGACAGGCTAGACTCCACCCTTACACACTTAATCCCCAAATTGACACCAGATTGGGTGACTGCCACAGTCACTATTATAAACACATGACTAAATAATTATTTTGAAGAACAAGTGAATTAAAGTGCACATGCTAGCCAGTCAAATAATTCAAAGTTTATGATATTCTCTCAAAAGTTAATACAAGGTCATTAGCACCTGGATAGCTTTTTAAGGTGCAAATATAAAGGATTACCTAAGAAGCTGAACAAGTCTAAATGATGATTAACTATAAGCTCTCCTCAGATATTTTCTATTAGAATAGGGAAAAAAAGTAATCAAAATGTCCTTCTAGCCAGTATGTTTGTAACTTCTACTAAATGACAATATGACTACGCAAATGAAGTGATTGTGTTTCACCAAGGGAATTGAATAGCTTATCGCATAGATAATGTTCATGCGGGTGTGAGACTTTACCAATAAAGTCTATGGGACAAGGAGATTGATCAAATTTGCCATCCTGTTAAGACTTTAAAGCAAAACAAAAACAATTCCAGGGGATATAGGGGCACTCTCAAAACTGCAAGGGACTAATGGGAGCAGAGGGTGTCCATTGATCTTTGGGTCCCAGGGCTAGGAACCTCCCAGCACTGGGTGACATTTCAAGATGGCAAGAAACAGAATCAGGAAACTCACCAGAAATAAGGCATTTGCCTGCCCAGCAAACAGAGAGAGCTACACGCTTTCAGGTAGAAGGCAGACTGGTTGACAAGGTTCCTTCAGACAGTGATTGACAGAGGTAAAGAGCTTTGTATGCAGAGGCCAGATGGGGGGAAGAGAAGCCTGTCTGAAGGCATCACTGAGAAAATGCTCTCCAGATCAAAGACTGTTTCCTCCTTAGTGTTTTATTCTGAATTGTATCCTATGACTTATCTAATAGCTGCCTTCATCAAAATATAATTAAGTCTGCACTATAAGTTCTATGCAACCATTGCAATGCATTTTCTAGCCCAGCAGAAAAATAGGCAGTGGCAAGTGAGGAGCAGTTTAGTGTCAGGGTTGGTAAAAAAGAACTCTGCCTCATAAGAATTAGCCTTGAGTTGTTGATGCTGATATTGATCCTCGCCTGACTCTGTGAGGAGTCATCCACATTTTATGTACACAAGAATTCCCTATCATCAATTCAAGTACAGCACATAGTGGTCCTCTCTAGGATTCACTAAGCTGTCAGTCTTTATGGAAGCAGATGGCTTCATCATTCCCCCATGAGAGGTGGGTGCCACCAAGTTCACCCACAAAGGTAAACCAGGTCCAGACCAGAAAGGACGAAAAGGAGAAGTTTCTTCTGTGCTTCCTGGGTGTAATTCCCAGACTTTAGTAGGACGGCGGCTAAGTGGAGCCCATATGCATTAGAGAGCCTGTGTGAAGATCTTCCCACAGGAACATTCAGGTCCCTTCTGCTGTAGAGGGACCCAAGGTTCTTCGGTTCTGGAGAGCTCCCTGCTCTAAAGATGCAAGCTGCCGCTGGCTGTAGGGAGGCGAGGGCAAGAGCCAAGTGTGATGAGCGCCAGCTGGACCTTCTGCTCAAAGAGCTGTGCCTGGATCACCTGCAGCTTCAAGCCCCACTGATGAAATTGGATGCCGTGACTGAAGAGGCTAAGTTCCACACCATGACTGACAAGAAAGCAGTCCTTGTTTGGTGGGAGACCTTGGCTGGGCTCAGCCACCATGCAAGTTCATCCTCCCAAAAGAGAGTGAGCTGGGGAACTAGGGTGATAGGGAAGCAGGAGTTGGGGTTAGAGAATTTAGATATTGAATGAGAGTGCACATGGGGGCTTACACCTTGGATGACACAGTTGTGTTGGAAACACACCTGCCCTGTGACCGGACTCTGGTTACAGGCTGGGGGTAGTGGTCTGGAAGCAGGCATGAGAGGGTTAGATTGGTCAGCCTCCTCCAGGTCACATAGGGGGATGTAAGGGACTGACTCTGCCGTGTCTGTTCAGTCTTCAGGATATCTGTTGACAGCTGAGCCAGGGTTATCAGGTGGCAGGATATATTCCAGGCTTTTGCCAAAAGAAACCATTGGGTAAGAAGAACCTCCTCTGGTGGCATAATAAAACTTCCCTTCCACTCCTGACACCCTTCTCCTATCCCATGGGTCCACAATGGTGAAGGTGTCCCTGTAATTAGAGCCAGAACTACAATGGAAGAACCAGATGTGCTTTGAGGGGTTGTTCGCCCATTTTCTTCATGCTGGTAGTTCCACAGGCAGGATTAAATAAGTCCTGTAGGAGCACCTACAGTCTTCTGGTGATTTTTTGCAGTGTTACTTAGTCTGATCAAAAAGGTTTGTTTTCATTTTCATCTTAAATACATCAATTTTATCACCTAATTTTCTCAGATGATCAAATTCTATATTAAGAATTTTTTAATTATTGTTAGTAATTCAAAACAAGAAAATATAATTTAAAAAACTTCAATTGAAATGAAAAACACCTGGTTACAAGATGAGGCCGTTGTCGCGTCCTTCTAACAGTTTAAATAGTTGACAATTTGACAAATCACTTTCAGCTCTAATATCCCATTACTAGCATTTTTTATTTTTATTTTTTAGATAGCTGATTGTCCTTCTACATTCTAATTCCTATTATTGATCCCATAAGTAAAATACAGAATAGGTAGTTCAAAACACAAGTGTTTAAAAAAAAAAACAAAAAAAATCTCACAAGTGTTCTTATACAAGTCAAAATATTCAACTTTAGATAGGACAGCAATATCCATATCTCACCCATTAATTAATTGATTTATCAAATAGCAAAGATTTAATTAAGAACATTTAATTATTTCATTATTATGAGAAAATGTTGTTTCATTTTGCCTCCTTAAAGTGTTTAGTCTAGTAGGAGATCAGATGTGCTTATATGCTTGAGCAGTGAATTATTTAACGGGACTCTTTGACCAACACTCCATAACTCCCAACAAATGACCTCTTCCTGCTTAGGTTTGGGTAACAAGGTGGAGAAAAGCATTGATCAGATTGACCTGCTTGATTACTAACTAGCCTCATTGTTTTTGCCATCCTGCCAGGTATAAAATAACCCCTGTGAGTAGCAGTAGGGAGAGCTTTTATTACCAGCAAGGGCTAGGAGTTGAGTGTGCTTCCTGCATAGAGATGGTAGCTGTGACATCAGGAACCAGAGTGGTGGATTTTCTAGCCTACAGAGTGAACCAAGGCAAAGTGGAGTACCTTGCGTCAAGTGACTGGCTAATGGAGTAGGTGTCTCTGGGCACTTAATTGGGGAACTGAATGGCCTGATCTAAGCCTTCAATTGTAGCTTGGCAGAGTGTGGTATCTCCGGGTGGTGAATTCAGAGGGCTGAGTTTGTTTTCCACAGCACTTGAGCTGAATGTGACAACAAGTCTCATGCCTTTTGTGAAATTATTAGCAGGCTTGAATGTACTTTGTAGCATGTTCTGACTGAATATTTGTATCCTGAAAATATCTACCTGCATTGTAACTTGATACCCTACTTAATAACCCTCTTAATCATCAGTAGCATCTGTGAATTCTGATACACCATTGCAATTAATTATAAAATCTAGATGAAAAAACAGAGAATTTTTTTTGAGGCGGAAAACAATATATACATTCTCATGTTGTGAGACAGACTGTAATTTTCAGGAGTGAAATCTTGTGAAGTCTTAAGAACTAGCCCAGAGAAAGAGATTATTAACTGCATATCGATATTGAGACTATTGATGAACATAGGTGCAATTCTCTGGTGTCATATATTCTTGCCTACAGGTACTAAACATATTTCTAAGTGGAGAATAAGGGGGATTGGGGTCATTGTGAGTCCAAATTGACTCAGAGCTTCCAACAGCAACAGCCAGATAGAGCTGAAGTTTTCATTGTTAGCAAATGAGCAGCTTACCCTTCAGCTCCTCTGAAAATGCAAATGTATGTGCGAGAAATGGAAACACATTCCTTCATAGTTCAAAAACAGTTCTGATAGAATATGACCCAAGTAGAAAGAAGAATGACTATATTGTTTTGGATTTGGACCTTTTGGGGGTATTAGCTTTTAATTTTTTAAAGAATAAGAGGTAAATATAAGAAGAGCTTAAATATTTTGAGACAAAATGACATGACATTAAGAAATCATCTAATAATCTCTTTCCATTAACTCTGTCTTATAATTTTATGTCTTGCACAAGTTCTTGTTCTTATCATCTTTCTTATCTAATAATCACCACTCCCCACCACTCCACCCCAATAAAGAATCCCAAACATATCAATTTTATGGTCTTGATCTTTTTGCAAGCATTTGAATTTTTAATTCCATTAAGTGTACTGTGTATGTGTATCCACCAACATAAACTTATGGAATTAAGCTTCAGTGGAATTCTAAATTCTTCAAAAAATTGCTCACTATAAATATAATATAGTATTAGCTGGCAACAATGAAAATGCCATTTTATTTTTAAGGCGAGCTTTAAATTAAACATGTAGATGGAAGCCAAGATTTTTTATGTAATTGTTCTCAAAATTATAATTTTCTAGAGACTATATCTTCATAAATGTCAGCCCAGACTTTTCAAAACCTGTGTTTATTTTTCAGTATGCTTTTTAAAATTCTAAGCTCTTGGTGTTTCAAAAGAATACTGCTATTCTTATGAAAATTATCTTTCTATTTATACAAAACTTTGATTTTTTACATGAAGCTTCACAGGTTTGGCACCGAACCTATGGCAGATTTATGAATTATTTGGAGTGTACTTAGAAACTAGAAATGTCTTCTAACTTCATATTCTCCCTAAAGTCATCCAAGTCAATGACTTCAGTTGCCATCTGTAAATAGATGACTTCCAAGTGTTTTTTTTAAATCTCTAATATAGAATTGACTTTTAAAATTCAGTGAAGTATATGTATTTATCATCTATAGTTTTATATCTCAGAGGGTGATTAAAGAAAAAGCTCCATTTATCAAAATCTAAAATCCAGTAACCACCCCCGGACACACAAAAAGAAAGGTAGCCACACATGTACTCACATAAATCTTCTGTACCATATTCTTTGTGTCAGCATACCTAATTGCCTTGAAAATTGTGTTCATAAAATTAATATTATTAGTAAAGATGGAACTATGTAGAAAAGTATGATAAATATAAATTTCACTGTAATCCAGCCACCCCCCCCAAAAAATAATATTTTTAGTAATTTCTTCTAGCGCATTTAATTTCAAAGAGTTCTTTTTTGCCTTATCAGTCCTGGTAATCTATATTTTCTGGATATAATTTATTTTTAAATATTCCTAAAATTGTGCTTAATTCAGTTTTTTCAATATTTTTTGTGTTTCATATCAATGTTTTTCCCAAACTGCTAGCCTTTGTCTATAACTTTATATTTAAGAAAAAGTGCATGGGTTAACTGATTATATTTTTTATTAAATAAATAGAGTTCACTTAAGCATAGCAGATAAATCAAGTATTATGCAAAAGGGAAATGTACTAGGATATAAGATGCTTTGGGGAAAATTAGGAAAAAGCAACTCTTTAGCCAGATAGCTGCACTCTTAGATATATGTCTTAGATAATAGAATGTTTGCCAAGATATAACCTTACCTCTCTCTGCTCAAGAAGAGCCCGTGTGGCATAGAAGTCATAAATTGGACTGTGACCTCAGGCTCAGCAGATGGAATCCCTTAGCTGCTCCAAGGGAGGAAGACTTGACTTTCTAGTCCTGTACTGCTGGTCACCCGGAAGTGTTGCTGTGCCCTATATGGTCATGGAGTTGGCATCGGCTTGATGGTGGTGAGTGCATGCCTCATTTTTCAGGCATATTCTGCGTAGCACAGCCTAAAGAAGTGCATACATAAGGTTGAGAGCTTACACAAACATACTAGCCAAAGTGACAAGATGCCAATGTTCACTTTCAGAAACCTCCCCAAAGAAGCTGTTTTTTGAATAAAAATTTTTGACAGGGTATTAGCCCTTTTGCTTATAAGTGTAAGAGACAGTGGGAAGGTCCAATGGTTAAACAGCGATACTTTCCCCTTTGTTTTCATCCTATTTCTTATGTTTGTCATTCATGATCCAGGTGGTTTGTGGGACTGGAGATTCTCCACAGTTCTTCTAAGCAGATTTTGTAGATATTCTCTCAGAGGTTGTTCTCTTTGATCCCCTTCATCTGTCCACTCAGTGCCAAAGATTCACTGCCATCAAGTTCATTCTGATTCATAGTGCACCTGTAAGACAGAGTAGTACTACCCTTGACAGTTTCTTTGTGTGTAACTGGTAATAGGATTGGAACGTTCCATCGCTCCCACTCCCCTCCCCCCCTTGAGTAACCGGTGGTTTCAAACTTCTAATGTCTTGGATCACAGCTCAGTGTGTAAGCACTATGTCCCCAGGACTCTTCAGCAGTAGATAAAATAATTTATAAATATGCCATATTTAAATTATCATTAATTACTTACGGTCTTGGGAAAAAGAAGAGAGATTACTGCTCTCAAATCATCTTCAATTAGAAGTCTGCTGCTATAGTTCTTATTTTCTGCTTGATAAATCCTACTTATGGTAACCCACCGATAGATATTTATATCAAGCAGTAATTACTTAACAAAAAACAGCCCAGCTCTATCCAACTCAAGTCAATGAGTTCAATACCAGCCTAAAATTCCCTCTTCAGACTCATGTAGACACGTGGGATATTGCAGAATGCCAATGATCACAGGCCTGTGGATACAGAGTCTGGGCATACAAAGTCCATGGAAGCATGGCAGGGGACTGGTGGCTTTCAAGGTCAGTACCAGAAAACATGTAGGTGAAGGGGTCCTGTGGCAGTCATGTACTCATATCAATTTCATGATTGGGAGTCTAGGGGTGGAGTCTAGCCTGTCAATCTGGAGATAGGCAATGAAAAGCCAATGAAGCCTCTGTGTGGGCATTGTTTTTCTCCTGAGAATTCTGGGAAGTGTC
This sequence comes from Nesogale talazaci, assembly GCA_004026705.1. NCBI lineage: Eukaryota > Metazoa > Chordata > Mammalia > Afrosoricida > Tenrecidae > Nesogale > Nesogale talazaci. The sequence continues at coordinate 13,188 of PVJH01007950.1, read as the reverse complement.
ACAGGATTTCCCAATTGGAGGAGACTTGACTTAATCTCTGAGAGATGAACTACTGACAAGATGAGATGACAGCATGCTAATCTATCCTGATTCCTAGAAAATAGAGGAGCCGGAGGAGAGGCCACCTGAGCTTGTCCTGATGGAGCCAAACCTCTGAGGACAGAGAAGTCACATGGAAACTCCTGCCAGTGCTGAGATGCTTGGGAGGCAATGGGGAGACCTCTGCAATTGCTGAGGTGTTTCTACTGCCACCAGACACACAAGACTCTGAACACACTGACTTGTGATCATCCTGGTGTTATTGCATATGCTTTGTAAGTTGGAAGATTTGGTATACTTGTATCAGGCCTGTGAGCTAATATCAGACTTGTGACCTTGGACTGGACTGGGTTGGGATGCTTTCTCAATGCTCCATTCTTCTTGTATATAAACCTTTCCCTTACATACATATGCATGTTTATGAATTTATTTCTCTAGTCTACCAGGACTAACCCAGATCCCCACTTATAAGATGTTCATATGCCCAAGAAGACATCATCAGGATGTGACCTGATTAGCAGGATGGAGTCCACCTCTACATTTTCATGTATCTTCAAATTGACATAAACATCATCTAACTGCTATACCATGTATAAAGTGAACAAGTGTTCAAAAGCATGAATGTACCAAAGATTGTTTATCCGTTCATTCCTCTGTAGTTGGTGATTTTGACTCTTTCTATGATTTTGTTATTGTGGAAATTGCTACAGTAAACATTGGTGTACATCTGTCTGTTCATGTTATATTCTTTATTTGTTTTGGGTATATACACAGTTGTGAGAGTTGGATTACCCCAGGCTACTTGAATGTATATTTATTTATGGGAGTGACATATTGTTCTCCATAATGGTTGTACAATTCTACAGTCTGATCAGCAATGTAAAAGTGTTCCTAACTCTCCAAATTCCTCTCCAACATTTCATATTTTTGTTTTGTTGAATTTTTTCAGTGTTGGTTCAGATTTTACTCCATCTATCTCATTCTTGTGGACTCATACTCTTCTTCAAAAGGAGATCTAATAAAATAGTCTCTTAATTTATACAACTTATTACCAAATATTCATTTGCATTATGATTGTTAATGTAGCTTCCCATATGCAAATTCAGTCAAGTCAAGAATGAACGTGAGTGGAGAATTCAAGAAGATATAATGACAAAAATCTGTGGAAAACTGGAAAGGTTGAAGAATGTCTTTAAAATAATATACCGAAGCCATATACCCACATAGAGGGTTCCTTGGTTATGGCTTGATTGACAGACTAGACTCCATCCCTTCGCTCTTAATCCTTTCAGGTCTCAAATTGACACCAGATTATGTAAATACCACAGCTAGAGTGGAATTCGACCCATTATTACCATGACAGTATTAATGATACTTTTTCAGGGATGTGGACTATTTAGTATATAAGGAGATGCTTTAGAGAACTTTCTCTTCTTGCTGGTCTGCATCTTGCATCTAGATCAAATGCCACATGTTCTTTTCACTTGAGCCGATGTCCAGCATATGTTTGCTACCCTGAGCCTGCCATCAGACCTGTAGACTTTGGATTCATTCTTCTTGGCACATACCAGCCATGGATCTTCTTGTTTACTGTTTCATCTTCCTTCATTCTGATTTGTTAGCCTTGACATTTGCATTAGTCAGAAAAAAGCTTTCTGCTTAATATCTGACTTTAGACTGGGAATGAAAACAATTTACTCCTATCATGTTTCCTGTCTCTGCAATTCAATTGTACCGAACTCACTTCCCATTGGATAATGTGCTGACTCTTGTTTATTTCAAGTCCTTACTGAGATGAATTGCCAGCAGAGAGATCTCATCATGAGTGTTTCACGACTTTTTCTGAATCCTCCCCCTGCTGTTATACACTGTGTTAATATCTTATTTGCATCTCTTAGACTTTATTGATTAGATGAGAAACCATCATTGCATTTCATCATATGCTGATGACATTTGTAGCTATATCTAACGCTATACTGGTATACTGCTTACTCTCCTGTCTGTTTGTTGGACTGCGGTGGATTGGGAGTTGCTGTGATGTTGGAAGGTAACCTATTGATGTGGCACGTACCAGCAGGGCCATGCATGGTAAACAGGGTTCAGTGGAGCTTCCAGGGTAAGAGCAGATTTGTTGTTCTTGTTGTTAGCTCTGTATGAGTTGCTCTGTCTCACGGGGACCCTCTGGACAACAGAATGAAGCACCACCTGCTCCTGAACCATCCTCACACATTTCCTTATGTCTGACCCTATTGTTGCAGTCACCGTGTCTACTGATCTTGTCCGAGGTCTTCATCTTTTACCCGGTCACTCCTTCTAATCAAGGGCAGCTTTGCCCTTCTTCAAGGACTGTCTTTCCTTTTGACATCGGCAAAGTACATGACACTAAGACTTAGCATCCTTGATGCTCGGGAATATTCTGGTGGAGCTTCTTCTAAGACAGACTCGATTGTTCTTTCAGCAGTCTACTTTCACCATTCCTTTCCAGTGCCATAGTTCTTGATCTTCCTTATTCAATATCTAATGTTTGCATTGATATGAGCTGCTTGAAAATAACACGGCTTGGGACAGATGTACATCAATTATCAAATGAACCGCTTTACTTTTAAACATTTAAGATAGGCTTGTGCAGCAGGATTGTCTAATGCAATGTGCTATTTGAACAGGCAGTTCCCTTCTGAGGCAATAATCATTGAAAGTCTTTTGAACAGCAGCAACACATTGCTTGATACAGCACTGAGAGATGAACCCTTCTGGCTGGTAGGCATTACAGAAAGGACAAAACTTTTTTTTTTTTAATTTGAGATATGCTGAACACATTCTTCTGTCTTGGTTTTCAAACTCCAGATTCTTGCATATTTCATTACAATGCTTCCTCTAGTGCCTACCAGCCAGAAATGCAATATTACTTGTATCATATATAAGTAAAATTTTGCTGAAGGTAATTTTAAAATATTTGCAAGAGTACATCAACAGGGAGCTTCTAGATTTTAAGCTGAATTCCAAAGAGGACATGGAATGGGGGAGGGTCCTTTTTATTAATATCAGATGAATCCTGACTGTGAGCAGAGATAATCAGAAAACTATTTACTTGTGTTTTATTGTATTCAACTGTATGGATGATAACAATGTATGGCATTACCAAGAATAAGATTTCCAGGACACATAATGATGCCATAAAACTGTATAAAGACTAAGTTAATTATTTGAATAGAACAAAGGGACTGCATGACTTAAAATCAAGAAAGGTGTGGTTTGGGTTGTATTTTTGCACCAAATTTATTCAAAATGTATGCTCCGCAAATAATCTGAGGGGATGATGTGTTAGATGAAAATAACACAGCATTGGGGAAAGAAGATGGTTTATTAATAATCTGTGATATGGAGACTCTATAACCTGGCTTATTGAAAGACAGTCAAGATAAGGTGATACACATACTGATTAATATTAAAATAAAAAAGAAACCACAATGTTCACTTTGGATTGCAACTCAGTATTAAGAAAACCTGATTATACACACATTTTGTGATTGGTAAAGAAAGGATTAAAAGTTGTCCTACATTTTGTTTTACTTAGATCAATTCTTATAGAAGTACCAGTCAAGAAATCAAACCACATATTTCACTGGGTAAATCTTCAAAAGTCCCATTTATCTATTAAAGATATCCCTTTAAATACTGAGGCGTGTCCCTGACCATGATATTTTCACTTTTCTCATTGCACTTGAAAGTTGGACCAAGACTAAGGAAAACCAATGGAGAATTTATATCTCTAAATGATGGTGTTGGTGAAGAATACTGAAAGTGACCTGGACTGTAAAAATAACACAGGAGTCCTCCCTGCAGAATGTACTGACAGAATGCTTATTAGAAGCATGGATAGTGAGATGTTTCTCACTTTTTTTGGACAAGTCCCTGGAGAAGGATATCGCATTTGATAGAGAGCCAGTGGAAAAGACCAAGCTTCCTAAAAAATCATTGCCATAGAGCCTAAAACAATGTGCTCAAGCAATAGTGGTGAGGATGGTTCTGCTTAGGCGATGTTTCCTTCTGAGCACACAGAAGCTGTGTCTCCCTGTCTGCTTAAGATAATTGGTAAAGTGTCATATATAGCGGACTTCAAATAATTATGTTCTGAGGTAAAATCAGTTGCAACTGATGTAAATCTAAGTTTTGATGACCTCATGTGTGTCAGAGTGAATCTGCTTCATAGACTTTTCTATGGCTGCTTTTGTTTTGAAAGTAGATATCCGATCTCATTACCAAAGTCTCTGTGAATGAACTTGAAGCTTTTTATTAGCAACTGAGATGTGCACTCATTTATACTATCAAGCAATCCATTCATTGATGATAATGATAATAATTAATAATAGCATTCATTTACTGGACCCATTATATGTCAATTACTGTTGTGTTTTTAAGTATATTCTCAATTGCCATACACACACACACACACACACACACTTCTTAGGATTTCTCCTATTTGTGTAAATCCCCAGGAAAAAAAAACTGAATTTAAGAATACTTTTGAAGAAATTTATTAGTAGACTGATCACTAGAAGCCAAATAGTCTAGTCAGTTAGTAATTGAAATTAATCTCAAAGAAAAAAAATAGTAAAATATATGTGCTTTCAGGGCTGAGCCCTGGTGGCATAGTGCAGGACTGCAGCCCACTGGCTTGGCAGTTCAAATCCAGCAGCAGCTCTCTAGGAGCAAGGCTGGGCCTCTCACTCCCATCAGAGGGCAGTGATACCCCCCCAAGAAAAACAAAAAAAAAATGTGCTTTCAGCTAATTATTTATTCGATTGTTTTATTTACAATCATAGACACTCATAGATGGGAAAACTACAGTGTTCAGCTAGTTCTGTATGTTAATTTCACAAAACACACGTAACAGTCGTGATTTGACCATCCCATAAACTAAAATTCTTTGACAATGTAATTCTCTTCGCTTATTACTATTTTCAGGATTAAGTTCTTGTTTTGCTTTTGGAAGGAAATTCATTTAGAAATGCCTAAGATGAAGAAAATCTTACCAGACACATTATTTCTTTCCTTCTACATGCACATCAAGCAAAAATCATTTTATTGGGGATTCTTGCGAATCCTATCACAATCCATGTTAATGTCCATTGTATGTAGAGCACATTGGTACATTTTTTGCCTTCGTCATTCTCAAAAGATTTACTCTCCATTTAAATCCTTGGCATCAAACCCTCATTTTCCCCCTTACTCCCTGCTCGTCTCTCCCTAATGAACACATAGTAATGTATAAATTATTATTACTTTGTCATATCTTACACCATTGGATGTCTCCCTTCACCTACTTCCCCACTGTCCGTATCCCAGGGAAGAGGTTTTATATAAGTCCTTATAATCGCTTCTCTCTTTCTACTTGGCCTTCCCTCCACCATACCAGAATCGCCAGTCTCACTACTGAAGGGATCATCTATCCTGCATCCCCTATGTTTCCAATTCTTTTCTCTATCAGTGTACATCCTCTGTTATAGATGAACTTTTTTTTTTTTTTTTAGTTTTTTAGGCATCACTGCCCTCAGCTGGTGGGAGTAGGAGGCCCAGTCTTTGCTCCTGGGAGCCGGAATCGAACCTCCATCCCAGTGGGCCGCAGTCCCGTGCACAACCACTACGCCACCGGGGCTCAGCCCTGAACTTTTAAGGTAGAATTGGGATCAAGTTAGTGGAAAGGAGGAAGCATTGAAGGATGAGAGAACAGGTATATGTTTCATCATTGCTACATTGCACCCTAACTGGATCATCTCCACCCCATGTGTAACCCCTTTGTAAGAGGAAGTCTGTCACCTACAGATGGGCTTTGGGTTCCCAACCTGTACTCCCCCTCATTTACAATAATATAATTTTTAGTTCTTTGATGCCTGATAGCTGATCCCTTCGACACCTTGTGGTCACACAGGCTGGTGTGCTTCGTCCATGTGTGCTCTGTTGCTTGTGAGCTAGGTGGACCCTTGTTTACCTTTAACACTTTAAGGGTCTAGACATTACATCTTTTGATATCTGGGCACCATCAGCTTTCTTCACCACATTTGCTTATGCACACATTTGTCTTCAGTGATTGTGTCGAGAAGGGGAGCCTCATTCTTCTTCTTCTTCTTCTCACTCATAATAATGTCTTTATTATATTATGCATAATACAGAAAAAATGACAGTTTGTATCAAGCTGATGAACACAGGCTCTGGTCAACACAGCCAAGTCTCCAGGTGGAGATAGTTGCAATTGTATCTAGTGGAAACCCAGTCCTGTGAGTTTTTTTTTCCCGGTGAGTTTTAAGAACCTCCAATGGTCGCCATCTTGATCTCAGCTAAGGCCCAGATTAATTATCAAAGTGCTGCCTTTAGTCTCTAATTATGAGGAGGAAATGGGTCATTGTCAGAAACCAGAAGGCACGTATTATATGAAAATTTCAACCATCAACTGTATTGTCTTATGCCTTGTATCAAAACAAAAGTCAAATTTAGTACTTCATCTGCACACATATTTCTAGCCATTATGTTACACAAATAGCCAGAAAACATCGCAGAAAATTCAGGGTAAAAATAATAATATGCTTACAGGAAGATATATATACACACAAACACAAGATTAGAAAGCTTAGATTAAAAATGTCTTCAGAGCAAGAAAATTTAGACAAAAGCAAATATTTTGAGTTTCTTGGGAACTTCCATGATGGTAATGAAGGGTTCTGGGAAATGCAGTCCCAAGATATTGTGCTGGATTCCATATACACTCAGTCCAAATCTCCACCTCTGCTCCTTTGCCAGATCTCATTACCAAACATAATTAAAATTGTAAAGACACACTAGAAATACCATAGACAATAATTCAGAGGAGTATTAATGGTGGTTTGGAATAAAAATTTTTTTAAAGGAAAAGATACTTAAAATATTTGAAATCAATTCAAACAAAGCAACACTTGAGAAACATCATTTAAGAAATACAGTACTAACTAATTCTTGATAATTAGGGTGTAAAAAGTATATATGTATATAATTACCTTATATAGCATAAGTTTAGAGCATCTTCAAAGTGCTAGTATTTCAAAACACTTATCTTTGAGGATATTAGAAATCTGAGCATCTGCAAAGGGTAGAAAACAAAGTTTATGAAGGAAATAGACTGTATTATAAGAAAAGAAAAGAATATATAGTCAATAAAATAAAATTTTATAGCCACATCTGAGATTTTTTTTTATTTTTTAGAACAAACATAAACCTTTGATAAAGTTTTAAAGCTTTTCACAAACAATTCACTCTAATAAAATAAAATTTATCATTGTTCTAAAAAATTTGGAAACGTTTTTCTTTCCTTTCTTTTTCTGAGAGAATATAATTATCCTAGTTTTTATCTTGTTCTGACTTCTCACATAACAAGAAAAGCATTAAAATATTTTCCATTTGAAAGCCAATGAAGGCAGCATGCTAATTTCAGAGTTCTTGTCTTGAAAAAAAAAGATTTTATTTTTCATATACTCAACCTTTATATATTTTTTATAAAGAATAACTCTGAAATAGACTTTAGCTGAAAGCCCCCCTACGGGATTCAGAAATGGCGTATGTGAAATTTTATTATTATAATTTCTATTTAGAATTTCAACATAAAGCTGGAGTTATTTTGTTGTTGTTGTTGTTGAATAGAGTAATTTAAACTTATTTGTATCCCACGAACATGTAAAATAAAAATACAGTAAGATTGCCTTATTTTAAACTACCCATTTTTCTCTTCTAATTGTGTGTTTTTTGTTTTGAGAACATTGTGTAATAATGTTCTTATTCCAAATTGCATTTCTTATTAAAATGAAATTTAATAACATTTTGGAATTAGGTCATGTATTATTCAGGATCCTGTCTATAAACAAAAGTATCTCTACTGTTCTTAAACAAAAAGAGGGAGAGATCACTTTGTTTAATTAATAAACGAGATGACAGAGTTGTTTAAGCAAGACGTGAAACAGTTGTAAAGAAAACAAGACACAGTGAGATATCCTAGAAAAATTTAGTAATTTTTCTGTTAATTCTTCTAAAACTAAAATACAAAGGTGTTGAGAGATGTCATTATGAGGACAGAGAAGTTTGGAATATTAAGAAGTAGCCAGACCAAGCTCACTATCCAGGGAGTGCTCCTGGCAACTCTGTGGACAGGATAGAATGACCCTTGCAGATTTCTGAGACTGTAACTGTGGAAGGCATCAGAAAGTCCTTTCTTTCTCTTGCAGAATAGCTGGTGGACTTGAACTGCTAACCTTACAGTGAATAGCCCAGTGCTTAAACACTACCCATGATGGTTTCTACCAGGACGTGAAGAGAGAGCTAAAAATCACAGACAGAAGACTCCACTATAGAACTCTATATGACCAAAGTAGACAATTGTGTGCAGCGGTCCTCAAACTTTTTAAATTGGGGGCCAGTTCTCTGTCCCTCCGACCGTTGGAGGAATGGACTTTAGTTCAAAACAAAACAAAACAATGAACAAATTCACTGCCGGTGCGGTATGAGTTGGCCACTAAGCAGGACAGGCAGCAGTAGCAAAAACACCAGGTGGCCAGATAAATGTCCTCAGGGGGCAACATGTGGCCCGCGGCCTGCAGAGAGTTGATTGAGGATGCCTGGTAGACTTAGAAGAAGGGGTGAGATGTAGAAATGACAAGGACTATGATACAAATAAGCTACTTGTCGTGGACAAATTTATTGAAAGACCACAAGACCAGGAAATCTGGTTATATCTAAATTATATCAATTTAGAGAATTGATATAATTATATGATAAAATTGATATAATTCTCTAAATTAGAAAGTAGTGAAAGTGAGGGGTGGTATAGAGTTTTGTAAGAAGACACAATGATTTTTCCTAATTTTCCCCATATTTTTGTAGCTATTTTGAATTAAAGATTTACACAGAAGATTATCAGTTAGCTATTAAATAATTCACAATTCATACAAATTTATTTTCATGAATTTCAGTTTTATGAGTTTCAATCTATTCATTGCAATAAATGTATTATCCTTTATCCTTCATGTTTTCTGTTTCTATTTCTCATTCTCTCCTAACGCTCTGAATTTTTTCCTTGAATAATAAATCCATTGTGTTAAATGCTTGGTTATTATAATTCTAACACAAGGATGACTTCATTTGTGGACATGAAGTGTGTGTATAAACTATTGTTGGGGTGGGGAGTGTCTTAGCTCTATTAAAACAGGTTTGCCCTTGTTATAATTTTAAGTTCTGATTTTCATCAATGAGTGCAAGGAAATGCCATCTGTGTATCTCAGGTTGTTAATGTGCCATTATTCAATCCTGATCATATATTCTTCTACATGTATTTTAGTGTTTCAGATTATTTGTTTAGCATATGGATTTAATAAGAATGATAAAAGGAAACAAGTCTGATGTATATATTTCTTGATTTTAAGGCAAACATATATTTATATGGTAAGCATTAATGTAGCAGATGGACTTTGGGCATCTATTAAAGGCTTCCCTTAATGCAAGAGCACTTTGTCCTGATAAGACATCACTCTATGAAAATCACCTTCCCAACAGGGTTGCTGAAGACCAAATGGATAAGCAAATGTGGGGAAGAGATTGGGTGGTGCCTGGCTGCAACAGGTACAGCATCTGCGGTCCATACCAAAGAGTGTAGTCTCAACTTCAATTGGAGAATGAGGCCAGAGATTGAAAACTGATCTGGAACAAATAAAATATGTCATTTGATTTTGTGTGATAAATTATATTTATTTATAATTTTATTGGGACATATATATAATTTTATTGGGGCTCTTACAGCTCTTATAACATTCAATACATTGATTGTATTAACCATATTAGTACATATGTTGACATCATCATTTCCAAAACATTTTCTACTTGAACCCTAGGTATAAGCTCCTCTATTTTCCCCATCCTCCCCATCTGCTGACTCTGATGAATCCTTGATGTGCTATTTCATATCTTACACCGTCTGTTTTCTCCCTTCACCCACATTTCTGTTATCCATTCCCTGGGATCTGGGAGCTCTCTCTTTAATCTTGTGATGGATTCTCCCTTCCTGACCATTCCCTGACCCTCGTGATACCACTACTGTCATTACTCTTCATGAGCAGTTTATATTTTCTGAACGCCATGTGTTGAGAGCTCTTATCTGTACCAATGTGTGTTCTTTGGTCGAGCCAGAGTTATAAGGTAGAACTGGATCATGGTAGAGGGTGGCAGGGAGATATTTGGGAACTAAAGGAAGGGTGTATAATTTGTTAATGCTATCCTACACCTTGGTTGAGTCATCCTTTTAGCACTTCTGTAGTGGAATATCAAATTGTCTACAGATGGGCTTTGAGTCTCCACTCCAACCCCCTTCTTTTGCATAGATATATTTGCTTATTTTGCATCTTTTGATTCCTGATTTCTGCAATACCCCATGATCACACAGGCTGGTGTTTTTTTCATGTGGATTTATTTGCTTCCCTGCTAGATCACTGCTTGTTTGATGTAAAGCCTTTAAGACCCCATATGCTGAGACTATTGTAGCAAGGCACCATCCAATCTCTTCACCACATTTGCTTATATATCTATCTTGTCTTCAACAACCCTGTTGGGAAGGTGATTTTCAAAAATTGCCATGCTATCAGGACAAAGTGTTCTTGTGTTATTGGAAGTCTTGAATAGATGCCCAAGGTCCATCTACTATCTTACTACTTATCATATAAATATATATATTGACTTTTATCACTTTCACTATAAATTAATATATTTACATATATGCATACCTAAAGCTATGCATCTACAAAAATATTTTGCTCCTATTTCTTTCCTCTAATTCCTTTGATCTTCCTCCTATCCCATTATCATGCTCACAAATTTTAATTTTTTATTATGGGTTTTAGTCCCAAAAGCTTTATCAATAAAGAATTCATGTACATATGTATCCATAGCGAAGTCACTTTTTAAAAAGAGTTGCATATATAACATCACAATCAGCCCAATCCTCATTACCATATTCATTATCTGTTCCCCACTTCTGTTCAGACTCCTTCCCATCCTGATAAGCTATTACATCAGCTATTTTTTCTAAACAATGCCTCTTTCTCTGCTTCATAGACTGGGAAATATAACAGATAAATAAAAAAATAGAAACAACACGAAACAGGAAGGACTAGAAGAAGGGGGGAGGGGAAGGAGAAGGAGAAGAATAATGGGAAGGCAAGACCATCAACAATATATATTTTTGAAGCTCATCCAACAAGTTTGTAACAGTACATTGGCAGGGAGCTTCCAGAGCCTCATGCTGGTTTCAATAGAGGACATGGAATAAAGAATATTATTGCTGATATCAAATAGATCTTGGCTGAAAACAGAGAGTATCAGGAAAAATCTACTTGTATTTTATTGACTATACAAAAGTATTTGACTTTGTGGATCATAACACTTATTTGTGCTCTGGAAAGACCTGTTTATGGATCAAAGGAGAGTACAAACAGAACACAGCACTAGTGTAAATAAGATTAATGAATAATTTTGTAGTTTATTAGTGATTGTTGTTATCTCAGTCCCTATTAAAAGATGAGTCATGATTATTAGTTATGCTAAGTTATCCCAAGTCTTGGAAATGAAATAAGCACTATACTATGTATTGCCCTCTGGAGACATACTGGCATAGATAAAGGTTATAATGAGTATCTTTTTTCTCTTTGGTTCACATTTAGGTCTAAATACTCAATATACTTTGTAATTCCACTTCATGAATCAAAATAGGATTTTAAACTATTGGAAATGTCAATCTATAAGCAATATAATTTTATTAATATTATAGTCTCACAAGTATATAAATGATAAATATTAACCCTTTCAGATTACCTATGAATATTCACTAACAAAGCTATTATTAAAGATCTCTTAAGCAATACTAAAAAGCACAAAGGTAAAGAGATGAGCAAAAGGTAAAAAAAGGAAAAGTTTACATATTGAGTAGTATTAAATTCTTATCATTAAAAACTTAATATTGTTAATTATTGGACATATTTTGATGTATGAAATTTGGAAATGGGAGGTGAGTAGTGCTCAAATTTGTTTTATAGAGATCAAAGCAAATATATTTGTTGAATATTCACAAAATCTCTTTTAAAAAAAAAAAAATCTGACAGCCAGGTTCTATAAACCCCTTTACTTAAATACAATTTCAGGCTAGCTTCCTATGTTCTCCATAAGCCTGCACAGAATAAGTTTTCCAAAAGATATAAGCCTGACTTACCTATTTCAGATACAAAATGATTAATAGCAGTTCAAATATTCAGTGAATTCCACACTGATAGAAAATCCTTCATCAGCACGCCCAGTATTTCTACCATTTCTTACCTCTGCTTTGGGCTCAAGTATCTCTCCATCTTCTTGTCTCACAGAAGACTACTTTTCAGGGATACTAAGCAAGTCATGAAATATTTAGCGGTACCAGCTCAATAAATCACCTGATCCTACCCTGAAGATTGCATAGAATGTTCACAGTAGAATTGATCAGATCTTACCAAGCCTTTCTACGTGTACTGCACACACTTCAATGAGGTGCTAGAGCATTTTCTGTGTTTATAATACATGCATACTAGTCTCAAAACTCACTGCCATCTAGTCTATTCCTGAGTAATGGCTGCCATTTATGACTTTTTCCTGGGCTGGGAATCTTTATGACAGCAACTAGCTTCATCTTTCTTCCTCAGACTTGTTAGTGGGTTTGAACCATCCACCTTGTTGTAAGCAGTGAAATGCTCACTCATCAGCGCTCCTTCATATGTCCATGGGATCAGTTATCTTATGCACCATTTTTACTGTACTTATGTGTATGTCCTGATGATTTTCTTCTGTAGATCCTTCTGGCAGTCACCTAACCTTGTGTCAATTTGAGCAAATACCAAGTGCCCAAAGGGAAAGGGGGATGTTTGGAGAATGATAACCGCCGCCAACAGGTGACGGTGCCTGGAACAGTGTGTTTCTTGATGTATTGTGAAAAACAGTGTACGAACCCCCAATAAAATGATTTTTAATATAAAAAAGAGTGTAAGGGTGTGGTCTAGTCTGTCAGTCTGGAGATATCCAATGAGACCTCTGTGTGGGAATGGCCTTCTTCTGAGAATTCTG